>JAPYZN010001459.1:0-16772 GCA_030522865.1 Psyttalia lounsburyi | reverse complement strand
AGGGGCCCTCGGCTATTTATTTATTGGAAGTGAACGAGAACTCTTATTTTCTGGAGAGGTCTCTATTGAGGGAGCTTGGAGAAATCGTTCTGCCATGAAGATTCGTGGACACGTTTGAAATCAACTCTGGGATTTCTTCGTACCCGCGATTTTGAGTGATGAATGGAGGCACAATTCATGATACCTTCAATTTTTATATTTGCTGAATAATTATTCGGTTTTGACCCCGTTTTCTTGGAAGACATTTTTGTCTTTGCCCCTGGTTGTAGCTATAGTGGGATGATAAAAGAAAATAAATTGACGAATTAATTGTCACATTGAATTTCTGCTTAATAACGCCATATCAAGAGCTGATAAAAAACCAGTAAATCATACTTATTAATTGATAGTTTGTGACATTTTACTCATCGCTCATGATTCTGCAAGCTTTATAAACCAATCAAATATAACCGAGCAAAATAATTATACCAATCTGATATTTGCGGTATTATTGTATTTTTGCTTCCGAAGGAAAGCTTAGCAATCGCTCAATTTTAACATTTTCTAATTTTCATTAGAAATTATGTGAAATTGTCTGAAACGTAAAAATACAAAGTTTTTCAACAATGTGTGTTTGCCACCCCCACCCAGGCCACTTTTCAAAAATTAAATTAAAAAAAATTAAACAATAAAAGGACAAAAAGAATTCCAAAAATTCTGAAATTTTGTCACGTTATAGGTTCTAACTAGTACTAACTCTAGGCTCAGGGTCGGACTAACAGGTCCCGAGAAAAAGTCATTTCGTTTTTCATAGCTTTTGGCGAATATTTACAAAACTAGTTGGCCAATTGAACTTTTTTTTTCTCAAAATGTTCGTCACAATGGCCTCCATTTAGATCAATCTAAAATTACGTAGCCGTCGGAACAAAGTTTCCCAGATATTTCCACTTTTCAGTTTTTTTCAAATAATCGTTGTACGCTCTCTGGCCTGCGCAAAAATGGAGATATCAAGATGAAATTTTGACATTTTTATTCTTTTTGTGATAAGAAAAATCGATATTTTAGATGAGCTCAATTGGACGAGTATTTTCATAAATATTTATTTTTTTCTGAAAATTGATTTTATTTCATATCTTCAATACTAATCAACTGATTTCAATTTTTCTTCTCTCAAAATGTTTGTCGTGATCCCCTCTATCTAGAGCAATAAAATCAATATAGCGGTCCCTGCAAAGTTTTCAAGATATTCTTGATTTTCTGTTCTTCCAAGAGCTTGTATGAGCACGAATCCATTCGGAAGCCGACTACCAAGGGAATTGGTAGAAATTAAAAATCAAAGGAATAAGGACTGCTTAAAGTGATTGTTGAATGGCCTCTGCTAAATAGGCTCGGTCAACTGCTTGTTCAAAATATCTTTGATCACAAATGAAAATCTTGGGGCTTGGGAAAGTAACATATTATTTCATTGTCCCTTGCTCTCCCCTAAATATATACAAGGATTGTGTTGGATCCGATGATACTAACGCGTATATCACTATTTTGATGGCAATAGAATCTGCTTAGTGACGTGACTGTCTTCTATGGTTCGATATAGCAAGTGCCGATCGAAAAAGAGAAAATTGTAGAAGATTATTACAAGTGAAAATGTCGAGAGGATTGCACACATTTTTATTGGTCCTTGACGGCGATATAATATGATATGATTTTTACATTTTTAAAAATATTGTATTTAATTTTCTCATCTATTTTTGTTCTGTGCTAAGGTCTATATTTGCCCGTACTCCCACTGAATGATCTTTCATTCATTTACATTTATTGAATTAGTTATTAGTGAATTATGTATCTAAACACGATTATTACTAGAAATAGTCTGATTAAGCGTCAATTGCCACCAAGAGTCCGATGAAGCTAAAGTAATTTCGCTGAACATCGAAACATCTATGACAATTTAATCAGCATAGTAATTATTTCTTCGATATCCGCTGACCTCCCTTCAAGCAATTAACATCATAGAGATGAGGTAAATCGTTAAGTTTAATCATTTTCAGTGACACGTCGCGAGGATCGACATTATAGAATATGTTATAAATTACTGGAGCAGATTTATCAATAAAAAAATGACAAGATATAGCTAGGTTCAATAATTTTCGCACACTTGAAAACAAAATTTTGAAAATTCTTCAACACTTTTCAGCAACAGATTGGATCTTTTCATATTTTCTAGCTAACCATCTGATAAATATTACAAAACGAAAATTATCTTTGCAGAAATTCTTTAAAATGGTCATCAATTTTGGATCAACATTGTCATCAATAGCGCAAAAAGTTGTTGTTTTCATAATTTCTGAAATTTGTAAGCTTGCATCAAATCCCTCACGAAATGTCAACATTTCTATTTCGCCACGAACAGAGATTTTCATCGAAAAGTGAATAAAATCGTCAGTAGTAATTGATGAACTTGTAACTATTGAAGAATCTATCAATGGATGGGAAAAATCCATAAGTTGATATTTATTTGTTTTCCAATATTGAAGTTAAAAATTATAATATATAAAAATTTTATCGACACTCTATAGAGTCTCCTATGATAATTGGGTCTTTTCCATCTCATCTTCTCAAAATTTGCCGGAAAATTGGCGAATTTTTCATGAATATCCATCAAATTGGTGGTATGAAATTCATAAAATAGCACCAATCTGCTGAAAATAAGCACTGCGAAAATAGCAACAATGATGTGTATTCTTTTTCTTTCAACGTGATTGTTAAATCGTTCGAGATTTATTTGACGTACTGATAATTTCTTTCCTTTTACCGTATTATTATTTTTTTTTAAAGTATGTTCTGCATTTCCAAGGGCACATCACTGATTTTTAACAATCAATAACTGCCAATTACTGGTGTACCTTCGCAGTGGCTTAACTCAGCCTAATTCTTAGTCATTTCTATCACTGGACTTTGAAGGTAAATTCGAAAAAATTGGAAAGAGGCCCCGAAAATATGGCAGTTTTTTTGAAGATGAGTAGAATGTCTTGAAATATCGAACCTTTCTTTCTCTACAAATTTGATTATTTCAAACTCGAGACTTGAAATTTGAGAAATTTTGGAGTCTCGTAAAAGTTTCGACAGTCTGAATTTTCATCGAGGTTCTTAAAGAAAGAAATTAAGAATACCAATTCAAACGATGCAGGAGAATTGTTTAGAAGAGATAGTTAAGAAGTAAAACCGTGAAGATTAATCGTGGCAAATATGCATTTACTTGTAATGGTACATTTCGTGGCGGGAACGAACATCAGCTGAATGCATCGGTACTGCCAACATGTATCTCGACTAAAATATGATTGTCAGTTTTTCTGTCGATATTGACTATTTCCCTTTTTTCAACGAAACAAAATAAAATGAACGAAAATTGGAATTATTTGAGAAACGAAGAAAACAGTTACTAAAAAATAGTTTTAACGCAATATTCTTTTAAATCGATTAATAATATTTAATCGAACGCTCTTGTTTTTAGTTCAGCGATTGGTTTAATGCTGCCAAACAATAGATTCCCGTCCGTTTCACCTCCTACATGTCCTATATGCGAGTTTTTTTCCAGTCCTTTGGCACAACTGTCCATGAACTGCAGTACACTCTGCTTCACATTTGTTATTTCAATATATTCTTTCGACACGGTTTTCTATCCTATGTTCTCTATACCAAAATTATCTGTTGTTGGGACCAATTTTGTTCTATGTGATTGAAATTGATTATGCGACGGAATTATTTTAAGAACTCGAGTTTTTCATTCCATTGTCATGGAGGTGGATTTTCGTATTACCTTGCTAAAATGCGAAACTTTTCAATCTCTGTGTTTCCTTCCACAGCCAAATGATAAAAAAACACTGCTCTCATCACACTCATTGTCCCACAGATATTCTCAAAATAATTATCCAACCATCCTTGACCTCGTTTCCCAAACAACATTTCTGTTGGAAAAGAAAAGGGTTTTTCTAGAGAGCACCCTCGCGAATTCTAACAATGGGTTGACAAAATGGCAGTAAAACGAGTTCTCCCTCTCACTTTAAACGAGTTGTCAAAGAAAAAAACGTCAGCTCCCTGTAGCCGGAGAGTTTTTTCCAGTCATTTGGCACAGCCGTACATGGACTGCAGTACATCCTACTCCACGTTTTTTCATTTCAATATATTTTTCCATTCGGCTCCCCATCCTCTGTGCTTTTTCAAAGAAATATTTTATGTTGACAGGGATTTCATTGGCGGTAAATGCAATTGATTCCACAATTCTCGTGCGGAATGCAGTTGGAATATATCGCTCTTTACTTGACATCATACCCCGCAAAATTCGGAACATTGTATTGAGATGACATCGAGTGCATAAATAATGAGCATTCCGAGTTGAACGCATGACAAGGATTCCATTGGAAATTATCATCAGTACGTGCGTATGATCGGAGAAATCAATTGTAATGTAACGCAATGAAGTGGAAGAGAAGAGGGAGAGGGTGAATATGAGTTGTAACGAAGAGGTTAACGTCGATGGTGACAGACATCCTGGCCTTGATTCGAGTTACTGCACCTGAACCCGGCGTCAAGGCTTAGATGTCGTCGTACGGAATTAATAATTGAAGGGAAGAAGAGGTCAGTGTAGAAAACTCAACACGGCGACGAATGGGGTAGTGGCTGCACCCTCGGGGCATCGATCGACAAACTCCCACCCGCCTCAACCCCTTCCCGAATCCCACAACCACGACCTACAATATAAAACGAGTTTTCTCGACGCGCGCGCTTTAGAAGTCGAGGAGGGATCTGTTCAGTTATTGCTCTTGTCTATTTTTCTCCATAATAAATACTTCAGCCGAAAAGGATTAGCAAAATTGCCGCTCCAGAGCATAGCTGATGGCTGCTTTATTAACATTTTTTAGGATTAATTTCTGCAAACATTTTTGGTATCGATGAGGGATTGTGCTCATTTCATGAATATTTTAATTCGTATTTTCTCGCAATTATCGTTTGGAGGTGAAAAAAGTGAACGGAAAATACTTGAATTTTTCATGCGAAAAGGGCTGAAGATTAATTGTTTCAGAGAGTTTTTTCTAATTGAACGGCTGATGAGCGTATTGGTTTAGATACATCGTTCTTTTTTTAACCAGGAATTTCTCTCGTGGAATCTGTGAGATCTGTTTCCCTCATTATCTAAAAAAATTTGCTCATATTTTCGGGCAAATGTGGAATATTATACATAATTTCATTTATGCAGGGAATTTGGTAACAATGGCAAAAAATGTTGCCGCAAACTATGGAATGTCCAAATTTAAGCCAGTACAAGATTTCGCAATTTGATAAATCCCATTTTTTGAATTAGATTTGCCATGAAATTAATGTTAGGATTATTATTACCGAGTGTAATAGTTGGGCGAGTGAGTTGTTGCTCCGGCGGACATTCAAGTGCGGCGGCGTTAAGTTGGTTAGTACTTGGATGGGTGAACGCTTTAATGAAATACCTCGCTCCCATAAAAAATTATGACGTCCGGTCTAACGGCTTAGTATCCCCATCTAGTCGGTGTTACCGATGGATAGATTAAGGCACTGCACAATCGGCCGGCTGTGCGCCTGGGGTGTTACATGGTTTTCCATGCAGTTCTAGGTCGAATGGGGTATTGCTAAACGCCAACGGCTATTATTACGCAGATAGTAAGGGGAGGAAGGAAAGGAGGAGAGGCGAGCTAGAGAAGACGTTTCAAATCGAGAACTACTTAGATAAAACCAATAGAATTGAACAATATATATTATATGTTGTGATTATTGAGCAAGAGATAAGTCAATAGGACCATCTGATCCCAGTAGCGAAGCGGGATCAGGGACAACTTCTACTTTTCAATTCCTTGAGTTCATAGAATAATCTTGAGCTTAATTTTGAATAAATTCAAAGTTTAGGGAAACAATTGCAATTCGATTGTACTGCAGAGCTAAAATTTCAATTTTCATAAAATTGTTATCAAATTGAACGGATTTTTCCATAACAAAATCTGCACTTATCATACAAAACTTGAAATCGATTTTTACTTTGTTTTTCTCTCGGTTTTTTTTCGATTTGGTCATCTCGCATCGCCAAAATTCCTATGTATTGCATTGATCGAAGGATAAGGAAAATCCTCATTTTAGCGAAAAAAGCCTTACTAGATATGGTTGTCTCTTTTCAGAGATAACTCGACAGTAAAACTGTGAGAGTGTCACAAATTTTGGTACCCCGCCTCCCTAACCAGATATTGAACGCCGATTTCCCACATGACAATTTCGCACTCTAACCGCACAGCCACTCACGACGATCGGTTTAATTTTTAATTCAAATTTCAAGTGTTAAATCCTGATAAGGAAACCACTTGCAAGGTAATTGATTAATTCTCTATATTACAATGCGAAGAATAGGTTACATTAAATATATATTTAATAATTTATCGTTGTACTACTTTTTCCAAATAATATCTACGTATAAATAAAATGAAACTTTTTCAACCACATTGAACAATATTTTCTCAACTAATTCCAGTAGTTCTTCCTCAGATGTTGTGTTTACTTCTACGTAGTGTACTAAATACGTAGTTTTGAAATAGAGAAAATAGAGTACAACAAAACAAACAAGACAGGTGCATGCAAGAACGAGATAACTCTAAAGATCGCTGACAATGCTTATTCTGTTTTTTTCTTTCTACATTCGCAACCATAAAAATACGAATGACTAGGATGGTTAGGCATGCATTATGTATTCCAATTGCGTGTCGCCAGGGAAGCCGATATCACTCATGCACCCTTGTATTTACCCCCATAAAAAAATTCATCGTTTCAACCGATGAAATGCAGTAGTGCAGTGAAGTGTTTGAAAATGTAGGGAAATATAGTCTCGTCCAAAAGCTGCATTTTATGTAGAGGAGAATAAAGCTGAAGAGGTATGAAATGTTGGAAACGTGGAAATATTGCGCATTAGAAAAACTTGAAGTGGTTTTAGAAAAAAATAACGAGGGAACAATGAAATTGTGTCAAGTACTACGTATGAAGCTAAGAATATAAGTGACTTACTCTGCAGTGAAATGCACCAATTACTGGTGATTTCATTTATTTTAATTACCATGATATAATTCAATGAAACAGTAACGATATAAAATGACCACAAATCCAATAAAATTCTATGTAACAATCTACACTCAACATTTTGTTTTCCAATTCCGTAAAACTTCTAAAATCCTAATAATCAGTGAACGCTGCCTCTAATCACTAGTCTATGTTATTTCATATTGTGATCGTGGTATGTACCTGGCTCAGGCTTCTAAAGCTACTTGTACTGGCGCTCCGAGCCTGCAAACACAAGTACAGTACAGGTCACCAATTACCGCATTGCAATGGAAGTAGTGAATAATAATATATAAAAAATAAGTCAAGATATTGAGTAAAGTTAACGCAGGTATGCTAGAAGTAAGATAGAGAGTAGATAGACAAAACATTTAGTAGCAGAGAACTAGTGACAGCACATTGATTTGGTGAGTATTTGCTTTTACGAGTATTTTGCGTTCATCTGGATATTCGTGTTATAAATTCCTAATGACGAACTCTAGAAGTCCAGGAATTATTATTTTGTAATTATCTGTTTCTATTTCGTTCAATATTTTATTCGTTCCCTAATTTTTTTATAGTTTATTTTATAGACATAGGCACAATTACAGCACTACACATCCAACAAAGAAATGTAACTCTAGAAGAATTGAGTATTGATGAAATAAATCGTGTACGTTTCAAGTAATAGCACAGCTGACCTGTATTCATTACTGATTCCTTCAGTTAACAAGCATTACAAATTCATAATCTTCTGTCTCAGTTATGTCCGTAAAATATATTTATTCTGCGGGAATCGTTTGAAGGGAGTCAGTCAAATTTTCGACATTTGCTGGAGTAACAAACCACTGCAATTGATTCTTTTTTCCCCACTCCATGGGTACATAAAAATCAATTCAGTCCGTCGCCTGTTTACATTAGTTTTGTTTCGCTCCCTCGATTTCATTCTACGTATAGGATAGGTATCGATGGTCGGGACACTGCGTAACAGGAGTCATAACATCACCTCGTTTTATTTTTTCTATTTTCAAAAGCTGAGTAACAGAATTCTAACGCTGTCCGCACGAATTTTACAAGCTGTTGTGATATGCATCATTGAAACTGATATTAATAATTCGCATAACATTAGAAATATTCATCTCAGATCTATCAACTCCTGACACACTTTTTTTCCCCTTTTTGGCGCGATTTAGTCCCCAATTTTCATCAAAACCTACTTCTCCAATGAAGTAGACTTTTTTTCTGTGATGATCACAGAAAAAGATAATTCTCTATTCTTTTATTATAGTATCTGAGGTAATTATGAATGCGTTAAGGAAAATGTGTGCTTATGTTGAATAAATTTTGGTTTTATTAAGAGATAATTTAGCCAGTTAAAATTACCGAATTACAGTTCATTTGTAAATTACGAAATCGCCCCGAAAAATGTGAGTGCCTGTTTTGCATGATTTAGGCGATTGGGATGAAAATTTCGGAACGCTCTGAAAAAAACGGGTGGCGGAACAAAAATCCCGGAAAAAAAATCTCCGGAAAAAAAATTCCCCTTACCATGTTCGATTAAAAAAAACTGTGATAACGCATAGGCTCCTTGTAACCCTTGTGATAACGTATACGCTGCCCCTTGTGATCCTTGTGACACCTTTTTTTCTACCCTTATGTGGCGAGTTAGTTTTGCTAAGACAATACGGTGTCCTTCCGGGATTTTTGTTTCGGGACTCGAAAAAACCTCTGTAATGTTAAGTGAAATGAATCAATAAAATACAATTAAATGATAGAATAAATTATGGCTCGCGAATTATGAAAAAGATAGGCAATTTGTATTGAATATTACTCTGTGTATTACTATTGAAGTTTAGACTCATCGCTGTATCCTTAATAAGAAGGATAGTAACGAGAAGATTTGTTTAATATATCAAGTCATGTTCTATCATGATGAAAAAATGAGCTGTTCGCATTTCATGATAAGTGAAAAACCAATAAAAGCGTAATGCCCGTAAATATGTAGTATAGGTTCGCCTCAGGACTGACTCTATTTATTTACGGAGTTAAACACAACACCCTGTTTATTTACTTCCGAAGGATATCCGACTTAATTTTGGTAAATATAATACCTAACAGAATAAATTTAACAGGCAGGCATTACTGTGACATCAAACATTAAACATGAAACTGTCAGATAATTATACAATGAGTGATCATTACCAGTGAATCACCAGTGAAATAGAGTGCCCTAAGTGTAATGAAAATATCTTTTGACTGTTATACAGTAAAACGTGATTTCATTAGTGAAATCACTGTTTTTCCTCACACTAAATTAACATCAAATACATTGCAATCCTATAGAATCATTTAATTTGACTGAATTCAAAAGATATTTGATGTCCTCGGAAAACGCTTAGAATCGCCAAATCCTTTAAATAAAATATTTTGTTTTGGAACCTATTTGAACTTCAAAAAAGAAAAAAACAATTTTTGGCTTCGCCTATCCCGATGGAATTTCAAAATAAATTGCGGAAATTAATTAATCAAATTTATTATATGAGCCCGGCTCAAAATAATGCACGAATTTACTCCTCAATACAACCTGATCATTGCTCTTAAAGTAGATAATCCACTCAAGATTCTTGCGAGTAGTATTAATGGGTGACACGTCAAAATATCCTGTAAAAAATAAACATGTAATAATGTCAGGGACTGAAATATCCGCGACCAAAATATCTGCCACCAAATTTCCGCTACCAAAATATCGTTCAATTTGCAATGAAAAAGTGACTAGAAACCGGATAACTCAAACAGAAAGAGCACCCGATGAACTCTCTTTACATTTAATAAGAACAAGCTGGGACGTGATTCATGGGAAAGCATTGAGAGCCATTAATTATAATAACTCGCTGAACTCAATTTTTTAAATCACAGAAGGATTACAACAGGGCGCAACTCCCCTCGTTTGTTCTCCATTTTCACAGCACATATGATTGATTAATTCGATTTGAACTCTGGCAATGATACTTACTCACTCGCGTATGCGGAAGACAGGATTGTCTATTCCGCTAGACAGAGTCAATGATTTATACTCCATGTGTAACTTCAAATTTAATCCTTCCAAAAGCGAGACAATTCTTTTCCTAAATAAATACTCAGCCTAACATATAAAAAAAAAACAGGTAGCGTGTATCAAAAAGTTTGATATTAAACTAAAGAACCCAACCTCACGCGAGGAAGCAGTCATCCCATACAATGAAACGGTGAAATATCTGAGAGTCCATTTGGATTATTTAATTCGGTGTTCTAAACACTCGCATATTGAAATAGAAAAAGTTCGAAAAAAGATACAAGTCACTGGGACTTTTATCTCATAATAAGTTCACCAACACAAAGCAAGAGTAATCTACTACGTATTACTTATAAGGCCATTACTAACATACGGTTCTGAAATTTCCACAAGAATTATTCGGCTATTAGAATGAAAATAGACCGCGTGGTGGACTCCACACACACAATTACCGTCCTCCTTAATTTCGAATGAGTTCTGAATAAATTTCAAATGAATATTAGATATAATTTTTTTAAATTCTTTATTCGAAGATAAATTAAGTATTATTATATAAATTTTGTGCCTCTAAAATTGTTATAATATTTCGGATAAGAAAATGATTTCATAAATTAGCAGAGTGAAGTAAGGGCCTCACAAGAGATGATTATTATCACGATAATACAAACTATTGAAAATATCGTTGTGCTTTTTTCTCATGGAGAAATATAGCCGGTTATTATAATTAACCTACATATAAATTTTCTATCAGAAATTTAACTTGATATATAAACTAGAGAATCTCTTCAGGCCGAAGTTTATACACGTCTTAGAAGTTCTTCATGAGAAACCATATTTTGATACTAGTTTTTCAGGTTTGTAAATAATGTAAAGAGTGACTGTTTTTTTTTAAATAGCAGTCTAGTTTAGAAAAAAGGAACACCCAATGCATAATCTGAACTTCCCGGGTTCGAATTCCGGTCTGGAATATCCATCTTTTCAGTAAACATTTCTTATAAATTTTATGTTGACAATTATCCTGAATCCTGTCCCACCTACTCCAAATCCCATCAAATAATATCCTATGTCGTTACGAGAATGTGAAACACAATGTAAATTCCCTTTTTTGATGTAATCCTGTTTACATACCAGGACACCATTGATTTTATTTTAGATAACATGTGAGCGCTTCAAAATTCACTGGATTCAAAACTATTTTTCAGGATATTTTGAAGGACAATGTTGACAGAATATTTTTGTTGCGGATATTATGACATGGAATCGTCTAAAATGTGCATATTAATTGAAAATCCTGAGGTTCCCAAGAGATGTATATACAGAAGATGATGATGTTGATTTAGATAAATTTGTTTGCTTGCACGGAGCTTTTGGTGCATTTTTTCCTTTTCTCGGATCTCAATATTTTTAATACGGTCTTCGGAATGTACACAATTCTTGATCTACATCTCTCGGGAACTTCAGGATTTTCAATTAATATGCGCATTTTAGACAGATTACGCAGAACAATTTGCTTAACCACTGCTTACTCTTCCTACCGTGATTAATCGAACAATTATGTTCAATTAGATACGTTAATTCGACCGCACATTGCACAGCTCAACAGATTCTCTGCGTGATATCTTGATGAGCAATCGTGGCAGGTAGTATTCAAAATGAATTTCATACCCCTCCCAAATCTAATTAAAATGCATAATGAATGTATGCCATGAATGAAGAAGTGTTGAAGTCTATTCAGCTGTTCTGGGAGTTTGAAATAAAGGGTGATTAACACTTTGGTTGATAACGGAGGGTAGGGCGAATGTGGGAGGTTCAGAAACTTCATAACGTCATTGTTGAAATTTTAAGCCCAACTACATGCCACAGTCACGGATAATAGAATCAGCTTGTGGTAGTTTGTGGTGACAACGTCATTTGTCCAGGGTGGGAACTCGGATGGACAAATTTCAAATAATATTTCACACTGAAAAACACTATGTGGATTTTACGCACAAGCGTTACGATTTTGAGCTCATACGTATAGTGCAATTATTTCTGCGAAATTAAATGCATTATTCGTAATATCTGCAAAGTTATTGTGACAATTACATCTCATCATTGAAGATTTCAATTACTGAAATTCAGCAATAAATTTCTAAAAATTAGAAATCCCTTCAGAAAATCAACGATGGTTTCGTTTAAATTAATTATAATGTGACTGGAAACTAGAGAGCAAAGCATTGAATTACAGAAGTTGCATATGTTTCACTCTATGATCATGAAAATTTTCGAAATCGAAGATGAATCCTCGGAAATCAATGATGTGTCCAAGAGAATCAACTTTCTGCTCAGTTTTAGGTATCATATTTAGCTTTCTGATCTGGTAGCAGCACTATATATCATTCATCAAATTACAGAATTTTCAGGTAACTCAGGCGCTAGTACGACAAAGTGAGTTTCTTCAACTTTTCGTGTAGGATTTCTGTGCATTCACAATTACCCTATTTGCAACTTTTTAGCCCACCGACTATGAAGTCACGCCGGGACTGGACAATTAGTTCGAACGAGTGAGTGGTTTCAGCTGTATCTCTGAATTGTTTTACAGGATGCCAGCATATTCTCAATACTAATGAGCATTTTCATCAAAGTCATCTCCATTATTCATTCATAGAATATGTACGTTCCATTGTTCAAGGAAACTGAAGTTTCTTTACAAGCTGATATTATTATAGTAAAAATTCGATACTTCATCGGAAAAAGTGAGAAACAAAATTGATCTTAAATTTGCTCTTATGAAGATCATAGGAAAAGTATTAAACCTCTGGGCAAATGCATAATGAGTACAAAAATAACAAAAGCTCGATCCAATGAGTCTTTGAATTTCTAGGAATATTGATTTTCTATAATGGCCGTTTGCTCCTCTCTTGTGACGATGGGATTTGAAATGGCGGAATTTCATTGGATAGGTACTTCGATCTTGTGACACCATTTTACCTGCTATTGAATGCATAAATTGGCTAGGAGTTATATAGAAGTATCATTAGCTGACAGAAAAAAAATCGTTGATTAATCCAGAGAGAGGCAATTGAGTGATAATTGAATGTAAAGATGAGATTCGTTCACGGTGAAATAGACAACTGAGTCGTTTTGAATTAATGGTGAGGGAAGGGGAGAGGATTTTATTTGCAAGGCGGTTTGTCTAGACGGTTGTTAAGGCGTAAGTTCCAATAACTGATGAAGTAAGAGAGTGAAGTCTTAATTAATATAAAACTCAATATATTTTTTTGGTACTGGCTGTAAGGGCTGTTCCGTACTTTTCACTAGTTAAATTGGTAATTGCTCCAAACAATCAGGAATTTCTAAGCGATCACGCGCATTCAGTACTTTCAGAACTTCAAACAAGTGTCAAATTTCTCTTCCGGTTAAAAATATTTTAGTACTGGCGAAAAGTATTTTTTTTACTAACCGCTAGTACCTCGTATACTCGCAGCAAATAGTTTTTTCTGGGTGTACATGAGTCATTTTTTTTTATATTCCGGCCCTTTCTGCCCTTTCAGCTATGGATTCTACACTGCACCGCATATGCACTTCTATAGAACATTGGATTTGACATGGGAAACCACAGAAAACCATGCCGGTACAGGCGGTCACTCTATTAGCGACCTCCCGCTCGTTGGAGCCTCTCGTTAAAATGAGTCATTTGAATTCGAAATTGGCGAAGTTTTTTTTACTTCTACCGTGTGTAGTTTCCACTCACTCTTTTTTTTTACTGTTGAATTATTTTAATGAACAATCATGTTTTGAAGAGCGAAAGATGTTCAGTGTTTCTGAATTCTACAAGCACCCTCATTTCACCATCCGATCAAGTTGTTCAGAAATCTCGACGAGTGTTCTACAGATTTGGCTATGGTGTCAATGAAAGTGAAGTATTTGTTACGAAAAAACTGACTGCGGAATGATTGATCTTAAAATTTATCGAAGGAATCTGATAGAAATCATTTCAAATTCATTTCACTCCAGTCTGGTACTGCGATGTTTAATGCGATTTTATAATACATATTACTGTGAATTCCTGAAAGCATGAAGATGGGATAGTAATTCGGTCCGCATGGTTTTTATTTAGCTCCAGAATTTATTTTTTCCTCCAGATCAGACATGGTGAGGGCTAGGTCAGGGTTTGACGGCTTGTTATGGATTCCTCCTCGAGAAACCGAATCTTGAGTAACCTATATCCTCCATTCCCTTTGTCGATGGGGGAGTCTTTTTTCGGACTGAATAAATTCAAGAAGTTTTTGACTATATGAGTCGCGATCTAGGCAGTTCTAGGATATATGGTAGGCGCTAAAATCCTCCACCGGAATAATCCACTGATTGCTCCACATTGTGAATGTCATTTTACGCCAATCATTAAGTTGCAATATTATACTAGGTATTCTGCAGCAGATAATGATGGTGAGTGGTTGACATAAATTTACAATATTAAAACGGAGAATCTGGACCACCGCATGAAACGTTGACTTCGTCTAGAATTTCAATGTCAATTCCTGTTCGATAGATGACAATAAATCCGTTAGTATTTATGCCATTGCCTTTTTTGCGTATATCGTTATCAAAGAAGTTAATCGATCACTTATGGGTCTCATTTCGTTTCAATCCATTATGATGTCATAATCTGGTTTTGTTATTTCCCAATTTTTGTAATGCCTGTATTTTGAGGTTAATTATTCTTAATTCCACCATTGATTGGTTATTAATTTAGTTTGTAGATATGTACGAACATTGTATCGAGCCTGAGTCTGGGTTTGAAGCCCGTTACAAATCGTCATGTTTATACGCAAATTTCATTATAATTGTTTTATTTTCTATATTCATTTTGATGAACGAAAAAAACTATGAGATCTTTCACAATATACTCTTGTTGACCTATAAATGACTTCAAGGTCTTATTTCACTGACCATATTCCTGACAGAAAAATGCGCATTTGGATGAAAAATTAATTCTTTGTTTAAGGACATTTGTTTATTTTTTATTTTATTTTTTACTATCACATGATGCTTGAGCCAATCTTTGTCTCTTGTTTCTCAAGTATGCACATTGTCCAGGGAAAGAAACCCTATATTCCAATTTGAAAAACTGGTATTTTCATTGAGACATAAATTTTCTTCCAATGAACATTTGCGGTCCCCAAACGCGGGGACTGCCTAATACGCCTTCTCCGGGCCGAATGTGGTTAACCGTACCAGCGCCGAACATTACATTCGGTATATCGGATCCGTGCCAAAGGCTTTGTCGAATGAAATTTCTAGTGGGGCAACATCACCGTTTCCGTCTATCAGTTTTGTAATCGAATACGTTCTATAGATATTCACATATTTCTGAATAAATATAATATTTTAATTATTATTAACATCTCAGATATTATTCCTCGTATCGATACACTTCCGTGTTTACCCGCTAGCAAAACGATGCTAAATTATTATTAATAAATGATATCATAACACGGATTATGGCTAGAAGCAATTTCTGATCTTTTTTCTTAAATAAATTGGGTCTGATTAATCCATTTTAAATTAATCACTATGTAAGATATCATTTTGGTAAAAAAAGCTCCTGTCTAAGTTATATTTATTTCCATGCGTGCTATTTAAGTGTCCAAGTTATATCTCGGATTTATTATAGAGGGTATAACTGTGGTGAAAATTCGTTTGTGTCTCAACATATGGTTATTCCGTATTTGCCAGAATTTTCCTCAAATCTATAGAATTTTCTTCCCTGCCAAGTATCATTAGATGGCACTTCATAGCGATTGACCTTCCGAAGCGATATCGATAAACTTGAGTTACACCAACATCGCACAGTAACTACATGAAAATAAGGGCAACGCTAGAGAGTATATCCGCCTATTTTTTGGAGTGCTCAAGGACCTGATAAAGGTCTATGGGGCTTGTGAAAGCAAAGGCACAGCGATAACGACAGGGTCGACAAGACGTTACCAGATTAGATTGAGGATCTGGACCACACGTGATAAATCGATGGAGAGTATCTCTTTTCGAGGTAATATCTAGAGAGGGCTCAGCTAGAGATGATAAAGTTATATATATCATTGGACTCAGTTCAATACGACTCTGATGTAATATCGATACTAACGATGATTCTGTTTCTCTCTACATCTTTCTTTGAACTGATGTACCCATCAACTGCGATGAAAAGCCATTTCGGAAGGCGAGGGAAGCATTTTTTTCTCGTTTCTTTTGCGAGATTCATTTCAATGTATAAAGACCGAATCAGTGGTTATCCATCCCGTTCCAACGAATTTATTTAATTGAACACCATACAAGAGGAAGATAATTGGAAAAATTATCGACTATTATATTTTTCTCTCTTTTTACTACAAAGTACGTTATTCTTCAATTTTGAACGTGCAATTTAGCATTTTTTCTACTATGATGAAGAACAGCAAAGTTTGTTATACAATAGTATATTGTGCAACTAGTGCGTAAAGTAGCACTTTTTCGCACGAGTTGTGCATCGCTTGCACGAGTGGCGAAGCCGGCCACTCGTGCAAGGCAATCACACGAGGCGAAAAAGGCGATACGCACGTGTTGCACACCTAATTTTTTGCAATACCTGCCAAAATTCGCTTTGAGGGGAGGTTTGAGGGCA
>JAPYZN010001458.1:0-16325 GCA_030522865.1 Psyttalia lounsburyi | reverse complement strand
TCAAATTGTAAAGTATCAGTGACGATTTTGTCTAAAAAAAAATATTTTGTTAGTTGTAAATTTGATTGTTTGTAAGATAACGTATGGAATACGTAACAGTATGTCAGGTGCATGAGTAATATTATGTCAATATTTTTCAAAGCATAATACATTGAATTAAATTGCACAATCATATACATACAGGGTGTCCCAAAGCTATACGCCGATCCGAAAGGGGGTGGTTCACGGAGTAATTCTGAGCAGAAAAGTCCTTTTCCACTTTGTTGTCAGACACACCCCTGCGAAGTTATTCAACTTTTAAATTGAGCAATCACAGTGTTGCTCCACCCCCTTGGCCAGTGGTTCTCCGCTCAATGATTTTTGAATTGGAAAAACGGTTTTTATGATTTTTTTTCTCAGGGGTTTTTTTCTCAAGTTAGGGGTAAACTCAGGGTAAGTAGGTGTTTAGTTCTACGGGTAGGTTCGCGAACTGTTCCAAGGAACCTTGCCAGTTCTAAAACGGTTCCAGATACCCTTTTGAGTTCATGAAAGGTTCCGGGTGCGCGGTCAGTTCTAAAAATTGTTCCAGGTGACTATACCAATTAAGAAAGTGTTCCAGGTGGTTATGCCAATTAAGAAAGTGTTCCAGGTGGCTATGCTGGTTCCAGAACTGTTCCTCGTCGTTTTTGGATGCCTTGAATGGTTCTGGGTGCGCAGTCAGTTCTAAAAATTGTTCCAGGTGACTATGCCGGCTCCAAAAGTGTACCAGGTGGCTATGCCGGTTCCAAAACTGTGCCTCGTCCTTTTTTGAGTTCATAAACTAAGTTCAGGTGGCTAAGCTGGTTCCAGAATTGTTCCTCGTCTTTTTTTGAGTTCACGAAGGCTTCCGGATGCGCGCCAGTTCTATAAATTGTACAGGTGACTATGCCGGTTCCATAACTATTCCTCATCCTTTGTTTGGATTCCGTGAACGATTCGGGCTGCGCGGTCAGTTCTAAAAATTGTTCCAGGTGACTATGCCGATTAAGAAAGTGTTCCAGGTGCCTATGCCGGTTCCAGAACTGTTCCTCGGCCTTTTTTGAGTTCATGGACGGTTCCGGGTGCGCGGTCAGTCCTATAAATTGTTTCAGGTGACTAAGCCGGTTCCAGAATTGTTCCTCATTTTTTTTGAGTTCATAACCGCTTCCGGGAGCGCGGTCAGTTCTAAAAATTGTACAGGTGGCTATGCCGGTTCCAAAATTGTTCCAGATGGCTATGCCGGTTCCAGACATGTTCCTCGTCCTTTTTGGATTCCGTGAACGGTTCTGAGTGCACGATAACTTCTGTGAGCTGTTCTAGCAGGAGACACATCTTCAAAAACTGTTCCGCGTGAACTTGTCGGTTCTGCGACTCTTCCTAGTACATCTTCGCGTTCAGGGACGGTTCCGAGTGCACGATCGGTTCTGGCAACTGTACCAGGGACAGACACATGTTGCAGATGGCATTAGAACTTTGAAATTATGTTTATTGGTCAACCTGGGACCATACTGCCATCCGGAACTTCCGGACTCGGATGAGTACCAGGAAGAGTTCTAGCAGCGACTTAGTCATCTAGAATACGTATTTGTTCCTGGAACAGTTGCCAGAACTGATCGTACACTCGGAACCGTCCCTGAACTCGAAGATGTACTAAGAACAGTCCCGGAACCGGCAAGTTCACGCGGAACAGTTTTTGAAGATGTGTCTCCTGCTAGAACATTTCACAGAACTTATCGTGCAACCAGAACCGTTCATGGAATCTAAAAAGGACGAGGAACGGTCCTGGAACCAGCATAGCCACCTGGAACACTTTCTCAATCGACCTAGCCACCTGGAACAATTTTTAGAACTGACCGCGCACCCAGAACCTTTCATGAACTCAAAACGGTATCTGGAACCGTTTTAGAACTGGCAAGGTCCCTTGGAACAGTTCGGGAACCTACCCGTAGAACCGAACACCTACTTACCATGAGTTTACCCCTAACGTTGCTCTGAAAAAAAAAATCACAAAAACCGCTTTTCTAATTCAAAAATCATTGAGCGGAGAACCACTGGCCAAGGGGGCGGAGCAACACTGTGATTGCTCAATTTAAAAGTTGAATAACTCGGCAGGGGTGCGTCTGACAACAAAGTGGATAAGGACTTTTCTGCTCAGAATGATTCCGTGAACCATCCCCTTTCGGATCGGCGTATAGCTTTGGGACAGCCTGTATACGTATTGTGACAAGGCATTTTAGATTTAAGTTTTATTTATAATAAATATTAGTGTAAGATATTTGCCCCCTAAAATTTCTTGTTGTCACGGTTGGTTTTTTCCCCCTCTCGAATATTCCTTCCCCCCTTCCCCCCTCTCACGACTCTCCACACGTAACTCACCATGGATTTCGCCGACCAACGACCTTCATCCACCCTACAAGAAGACGATGACATCACAACGAGACACCTCGAATAAACACCGGACTACAGCGTTGGATATGGAGCATTTCCCCCTGTTTTCCTCCATGGAGACGGACTCTTCAAGCGCGTATGGAGCTACTGCGTCAACCATCGGGAGGATTTTCCCCTTTTTTCCCCCTTGAGACGCTCACCCGAAACTTAACAACAACAAATCAGAATGGCCCATTTATTCTGGCTTTGAATAACGATTGTCCTGATTGGACGATCACACGACAAGAAAAAGGACCAGGATAATATGAGGAAACGACACCCCGACACCTCACTTGTGCTTGGAACGTCCCGAAGGAAAGTTATTGGATTAGGAGAGATTTTTGTGCACCGGACTACAATTGACCGATTGTCTCATTTTACTTATATTTTGTGACACGCCGGCGGTTCCAGGAGATCTGAAGTGGTGGAAAGAAGGCCTCCCCCACATTTGGAAGAATTTGTACCATCACACGAGTGAGTCTTTTATCCCTTTTCCTCTCCCCCTTATTGGTAACCACTTATATTATTTTTTCCTTCTTCCCCCCAACCGTGAGCCACACACATTTATTGCCCCCATTTTTCCCCCTCTTAGAGTCAACCCCTTTTATATTTATTAATTATTGTATCCTCGAGTCACTGATTAACTGTCCGGTGTACGGCTTGTTGCCTGGCCTTACCCCCTCCCCCTGAGAGTAGTTTCAATAGGCCAACTATCGTATCGTGTAATTGAATATTGAATAAAAATATAGTTTTATTAATTCAAAGATCCCTCTCATTATTTGCGGCCCCCTAACTAAATTTAAAATTATAAGAAATTAATTAGCCCGGTCGCAGACTTCAGTTGATTTCAGTGTCTTCAATTAATTTCAATGACTTCAATTGATTTCAAAAACACCTTAAAAATCGACTTCGTCGAATAAAATCACTCGATTTCAGTGACTTCGTATGATTTCAGTGAATTCTGTTGATTTCAAATCGACATTAAAGTGATTTCACCATCGAGTGACATCATGACTTCAAGACTGGGTAGCCCCTCGACTAGTTACAACTGATTATAAATTCCAAAATTAACATAGCACGTCTCGAATTTTCCGTATTACTTCGTTCAAGGCGAATATCATTCTATATTTGTCACTCTCGAAATTTAGAACAAAAAATTCTTGAACCTTGCATAACAGAAGGTCCTTAAATCTTTCAGTACCGGGCAAAAAAGGGGTGCCCATGTGAGAAAAACCGGCCGAAATGCACGGTTTTATTAGGGATGTTTATAAAAACCGAAACAGAAACAATATTTATAGGTTTCAAAGAGCAGAATATTAAGCAAAATATTATATTCGTTAATATTAATATTAACAAAATAGAAAACAAAACAATGAAACTAGTTTTTCCAGTTTCTTTTTCACTAATTCCGGCACTTCTCGCTAGTGCAGCAAGAGCCAATATATCTCCTAACGAAAAATCCAGTATTATTTGTATGTTTGATATAAATATATGTCTACATCTAACCGCCACGACTGGTAACCCCGACTTGATTGGGGTGAATAATTTGTAGCCTTTTCGGTAATTTCAAATTACATTACGTTACCGCCTACGACCATTTTGGCAATTCTGCCATTCTGAAAACACTGGAACCCAGTGTAACGGTCGAACACTTTTCTCGGGTTGGCCTGCATCCACAACTGAAGGACGCAGTCCGAAGCCATGAAAGCGACTCATAGGTGCACATGCTTTCCATCGTGTTCTTCGGAATTCGCGCTGCCTGGAAAAAGATCCGGTGTGACCCCTGCCGGTCTCGTCTGCGGAAAGCCACTCCGACTATCTGGCGAACTTGTCGCTCTGTTACGCGCAGGCTTGAGGGATCATTTTACTAACCTTGCCCCACAACCTGTCGCCTATCACGACAATAGAAATATTTTCCTTTTTAAGAACCTTGCAACCTGCTCGCATATCCACGTTCGCCGCGATACACTGTACTACGCCTTTATGTTTCCATATAAGCGACCTCACCAAGTCACATTAAGGCTTGAAAAACATTTTGTCGTAGAGATTAGAAGGAAAAATACCATCGTCTGCATCGACTGCCTTAAAACCATTTTTCGTTCCCACAGAGTGAACATGGCAGTGACGACAAAAGCGACGACGCCGCTGACAACAGACACAGCACGCTTACCGCACCAACTACACCAGAATCAACCCGACCTGGAACGTCTCAACGTTTGTCATCATATCGTCCATCCGACCCTGATTCTCGCTCTTCGATATGGTCTATTGAAAAATGTGTCAGATTGGCATTGCCTTGAACTGTTTGATAATATTAATTTTCTGTTTCGTTCTGTTTCCTCTTCTTTTCGTTTCATGTCATTAATTCGCAGGAAAGGAACTGATATAACACGTCTCGACCAATCGGTATTTCATCGATTTAGACAAATATGATTTTACTTCTGTCGCTCTCGAAATTAGTATTGAATTTTCGAACCTTTCATTAAAAAAGGTATTGGAGCTCGCAAATTCCCAGATGAAAAATTCTGTTTTATTCAGATATTCACGGTTAATACATGCTCGCGATAAATATACGTCTTTTATTCTTTGCTACAACATAAGTTATTATTGTGCCTATACACGTAATCGCCCCAAAAAATAATGAAATAAAATAGATCCATATCAATTGCTGCTATGTCGTGCTTAAAAACGTTATTCATAAATTATAAGCCTTTGTGTTTTTTTAAAAATCAATCATAACATATTTACGTGAAATTTGATTTTTTCTTAATTTTATTCAAAATTTCATCGATTGAGGTATCAGGCTAAAAATGAATGAAAATTTTCTTTTTTTATTTTTCAAAATGGTTTAGATCCTATAATAGCTATCTTGGAAAATAAAAAAAGAACGGGAAAGATCATATTGCTGCTGAAAATTATTTTATAAATCTGAAAAATTCAAGGAAATTGTTTATCAAGTACCTCAATCAACGAAAAAATATACGTCAATTTTCGAGAAGGGCTGGGACAACTTGTCGATTACTTTTGGAATTTCAAATTGATTGCCCATAGCATTTAACACTCCGTTGGTCGCGCTATGAGCGCCACACACCACTTTTTCGATTTTTTTAATACCACCACTGCAATCAAGTGTCAGAAAAATTTGAAAAACGGGACATCTTATTTTAAAGTGTCTAAACCATTATCAATCAAAACATTCGCCCATAATACTACCAATAGTAAGTTGTCTTCTAACAGTATATGTTCAGTGATAAAAATATTTTCATGATAAAATTTATTAAGTCTCTTAAAAGTTGAAAAAAGTTATCTGAAAGTTGCGCAGTCAAATTATTCCGTATGATCTGAAGCGTAAATGTTTTTCATTCCAAGAAAAAATGTTTACATACAATCTTTTGACCCAACTTTTCTTATGAAATTTTTTGGCTCCAATTGAAGGAAATTTCCGAGAGTTATGCTTTGACGAGGTAGAATGATATGAAAAGTGAAGATTTATCATTATTTATACACCCTTTTTATGCAAATTTTCAGATAAGATTTTATTCATCGAATTGAGAACAAGTGGGGAATTGGTCTTTCATTACATATAATTTAGTTATTTTTGCTACTAAATTAGTAGTACATTTTCGAATTGTCATTTGAAAAATTATATAAACTATATAATTATATATAGCTATAGCTATCGAAACTATCATTTGAAGCTCTACTCAAACTCAATTGAAGTAGTATATCCTGCGACAGGCCCAGAATTCAAATATTTCCAAAGTACCAATTTTAGGCAACTGTTCCTAAATATCAATACAATTGTTATTGCTATTATTTCTATTTTTCAACTTGGTCAATAAGACATCCAAAGAAATCTTTTAAACCAACACAGAAGTATTTCATAACATTATTTCTTCTGTTATATTTCTAAAAAACTGATTTTAGAAAAAATTGGAAAATAAAAAAATTACTAAATAAATTGAATTTTAATTCATATCAAGGACTAGGATTCAACAATGCTTACATATGAGAAACAAATAATTTAATTTCATTGATACATTACCGCCTAGTCGGTGATCAAGTTTAGAAATTTAGTATTTATTTTTTGATGTATTACGTGAATTGTATTCGGTTGATATAACATAAAAAATGAGAAACTTCGAATTAGCTGAAGAGCTAAAATTTGTTATCCACTGAGAACGGATTTTTACCAACTTGGAGCTGCAATTCGGAAGATTCATTATCTCTTAAAAAATATTCAGATACTGCTGTCTATTATCTTATGGGTCATATTTTTTGACATTGAAATTTCACCCATAGAATAGAAAAAGAAAGAGATATAAGAAAATCATGCCCATATCGTTTAGACTAATTTGAAATTTACCCGTTTCAGCAACACTTTTTATGAACAAATTTTATCAATTAAATTCAGAAAGATTCGAATCCTGAATTTATGTGAATACTATTCCATGAAATTGTGTTCGTAATGAGTACATTTCGAGAAAATGGCCGAATGAATTCTGTATAGAAGTTTTAGTCCTTAAAAACGATTCCTGATCAAATTTCGATATTTTTTGATAGAGCTCCTCGTTATCAAGAGCATAAAACAATGAAAAAATAATACTAAATGAGTGAAGATAGAAATCATTAACCCTTGGTAAAAGTGGTATGAAAATTATTCAAATATACGAAAATTATTGAGGATTACTCACAGACTTCCCTGCGAAGCTGTTCATCATTATTAGCAGCAGATCGCCAGAAATTTCAATTACCAATGTTGTACAATAACCTATTTTCTCAGGTGGCTCTTTCAACAATAGTTACACTGCTTGCCAGCTGCTTCAGCACAATTACAGAATGGTAGAGAGACTCCTTGATTGATTACATGCCTGAATAAAAATTATTCAAATGCTTCAGTGAGAAAGTTTGTAAAACGCTCATATACATTGCGATTTTTTTTTTAATTTCTGAAATTTCAAATGGAGTCTATTGATTCATGTATATGATGAATAACAATGCAACAGTTTATCTTATCATATCATATCATATAAACATATAAATATGTAAACATAAACATATAATATTTGTTACGTCAAAGTGAGTGGAACTAAATATTATATATCACATTTTTGGTACATTTCAGAATTAGTTAACTGCATAAACAGGACATGCACTTTCTTCGAAATTGTATAATTATTAATGAGGTACTACACATATATAATTAGATGGTAGTTCAACATAATCATTTGCTAAAGTATTTTGAAATTCAGCTTAGTAGCAGCTTCCTTAACCTAACTCGATTTTTCAAAAGTCAACCTTGAAAAATACCTTCCGCGAAAAATATATCATTCAGTCAGATAATAGTATATTATGCAACTACTGCGGAAAGTACAAAATTTTGTACATGGAAGGCGCAACCAAAAAAATTTGGGAATTTTCTGTAATATCATGGTGTGAATTTTTACGTGAAACTATATGAGTCGGTAATTGTAGATACAATAGATAATAATTACCTCCAACCGTGATTATTTCCTCAAATGTTGAGCTGTATTTTCAAATATTTGTATCAAACTTAGAGGCGGAAGAACGATCGTATATGGCGTATTGGAATGTATTTATGAAAATCAACTGATTTTTAATTCTGATCTCTTTAACCGTGGCTCCCATATATTCGGCTGGATGCGTTAAATGTTTTGTTTTATGATAAATGAACGTATATATCAATTGTCTCCTTCTTCATCCGATAAAGCCAACTTCACTCAGAATCTGGAGGGAGTAACCAATAACTGGGAATTTTCAGATATGAAATGTTTCGAGGTAAAATATATGGAAATATGTAAAAGTGGATTAATTTTCATAGATCTGGAATAATAAAATTCCCCTTTTACAACCTCCCTACAGCATAATTGGAACAACGCTCCATCCTTCAAAACGTGACAAGGAGTGTAGCCACATTTTCCCTGTCTCGCTCTTACCATTCACGTTGATTTGCTTACAAAGCCCAAAACATCTTCAATACAGCCTAAAAGAATTGGTGAATATTGCACATTATTTTCTAACCTTTACTACATTGATCATTTGCTCATAATGTTCCCAGAAACGACGCCCAAAATATTTTGTCTCGAGGATGATGGAATGTTGCTAACGAATGAAAAAGTGATTAAACATTGGTTTTTCCATATTAGCAATTAATAGGACAGTTTCCTTTTTGAATCGATGCATTCTCATTTGCTATGTTTTAAAATAAAAAATAAGTGAAAGAAATAGATACTAAAGGCAATAGTATGTATAAATGTATGCATTGTTTTATAAATTTATAGAAGTTTGAGCTCAGAGGTTGCATGAACACTTTTTCAGGAAGTGACATATTCTTACATTTCTTACCATTCTGCATTATTCATATTAAACTTTTAAATAACTTTTTTCAATTTCAATCTGAATCAATATCAATCTGAATCACCTATGTATATTTTAACGAGAACCTCTGTTTACAAATTTATAAAGGGCACACTACTATCGGTTTTGTAAATCGCAACCCCAATGGATTGAGATACTTAATATCTTGATGATTGATCAAATCTAATCGCGAATAATTAGTGAAAAAAATCAATGGTTCATTCGTCGAAATTTAAGCAATAAGGTCTAGGTCTAAAATTGTTTAGCAATAATTTTTTTTATTTTTTGCAGAAATGTTCCGAATATAATTATACTTACTTATGTATTTTTGAACATTTCATTTCTACTTCGGTAATTTTTTTTGTATAAAAAGTGTCATTTAGGAAAAATAGGAACAAAACTATTGTTTGTAAGAATCGAATGTTTCCAAAAATACTTTTAATATTAGGGGCCCCAGCATTTTTTCTATTTGATACGAACAGTGCAAGGCTGAAAAAATAGGTGAAATTAAAATTATAAGAATCAAATTCTAGGAAACAACTTCGTACTTATCATCTTGCACGTTTTTTTCAGAAAAATGTTGAAGCAACTGAAATTTGGACAGAAATTAAAATTTCTTAAAAGGTAATTATTCGCTCCCAAACATATGTAATCCATCGTAAACGCATGAAAATGTTTGTTCAATAGTCTACGACTTTCGAAATTCATAATAGACTCCCCTGCAGAAAATTTCATCAGAACATACCAGACTTACGGTCTTATAGAAACTTCCTCAAATAATGGTGAATGTCCAAGTTTTAAATCCTGCTGAGGCCTTGTTTCTTATCTAATTAATTTTATTGTTTTAAACATTTAGAACCAATGGTTCATTGACCTCCGGAAATTGATTCTCAGTGTTTCAAAGATTTTAGACCCTATGAATTTGACGGGTGGTATTCGATTTGATATTTCGTCAATTTAATTAGTTTCTCTTGAGCTAAACGATAATATTATGACTTCACCAAACAATGGAACGTTCGGAGAATATTTTTCTCGTTCGTTCACAATGAATTTATGGATTCGCGGCTTAAAATCACGTAAACTTTGTTAAATAAGTACTTCACGGTAACGGGTTCCTGCATACAAACGAACTTATCAAGTTTCCGAGGGAAGATCACTCGTGTTTCGCAGTCTTAAAACGTAACTCCTTCGTTTACAATCAATAATTCGAAAATTATTCGATAATCTTGAAGTTCGAATACTATTACTTGCATAATTTCTCCTTCGTTATCGAATATTGAAATGCTCTACTTTTCTTCACTCGATGACTGTCGTCAAAAATAAAAATACCCATTCCAAACCAAAAGTTTGTGTCCCTTAGTTGGCGAAGCAGTCCACGAGGTGAAGTTGAAACTCTTGATTATCGTTCAGCCAAATCTGTAGACTTAAAAAAGGATAATACAACTTTTTATGGAAAAACAATAGTACTCCAATTACATATCTAGTAAATGTACTCTCACATTTCATAGAATAAGATTAAACATGCACCTCAAAAGTCAAATACCAATTATTGGACATGAAATCTCATGAATGTATACTTAAATCATCGCATTGATGTGGAAGTAATGTCGAAGAGCTGTCTCTAAATTTATTTTCAAAGGATACCGAATCCTTTGAAACGTGAATTTTTTACTCTGTGTAAAACTATTCATTTTTGTTGAACACGTTATTAGTCTGTGAAAAGGTAATAGATTAGGCGGTAATACTACCTTATTCACCGTTACTTAAGCGTCACTACCTCGATTTTTTAAAGTAAAGATGAGCGAGGACATCCGAATCTAAACTTTTTCGCATATACATGTACATACATACACGTGTACATATGGTGATGTATATAACACGATACTGTAAAAAACAAAACAAAAATTTTTGTAAAAAAACGCCAAGTAACCATTTTGATACGCCGTCTCCGAATTGAATTTGAAAACAAACAGTATTTAATGAGTTGATATAAAATCGTTACACTCAATGGATGGATTGGATGAAAAAACAAAAAATAACTGAAATAAGAAATAGCGCCAAGTTTGTTAGGACTTTACGATGCTTTTTATGACTCATTTTATTACACCTCACACAGATTAGTAATATTGAGTTGTCATTGATCAGCCTAGACTTATAAAATCTTTAGAAGTGTAGATGATAGAGAAAAACTATTGCATTATTGCAGAGAAAAAACACTTCACAAACTTGGCGCTATTTCTTATTTCAGTTATTTTTTAATTTTTCATCCAATCCATCCATTGAGTGTAAAGATTTTATATCAACTCATTAAATACTGTTTGTTTTCAAATTCAATTCGTAGACGGCGTATCAAAATGATTACTTGGCGTTTTTTTACAAATTTTTTTTTTGTTTTTTACAGTATTTCATTTGTTTTTTAAAATATGGATTCAATAAAAGAACCATTTTTGACAATGCGACGCATCTCCACGATCACATCCTCCGTTGATTTCCCGGGGAGGAAACCAAATTGTTGCCTGGAGATGTTTTCCGGTGCCAACGACGTTTTGTCGATCCGAATTTTGAGAAGTTTCTCAAGCAGCTTGCCCACTACCGAGAGGAGGCAGATGGGCCGGTAAGACTTTGAATCCGCAACGTCCTTGTCGACGCCTTTTAGGAGGGTGATCAATGAACCCACCTTCCAGATCGCCGGAAAGACGCCGTGGTCGAGGCAAGCGTTAAACAGAGTGACGAAGACCTCTGGTATCGCTTTATTTGCCTCCTTGAGGGCTTGGACCTCGATTAGGTCGATACCCGGTGCCTTGCCATTCAACATAGTGTTGACGGCTCCTTTGATGTCGTCCACTGGGAAGTGGTCGGGGTCTGGCGTTTGCGGGTTGAGACTATGCGTCTCTTCCCTGATACGCCGTTGTTGCGCGGTGTCGTGTTGGGAGAGATCATCCGGCACGTGGGTATCGAGGAGACACTGAGCAGTCTCGTGCATGCCCCGTCTATCACTCGCGGCCTTATAGTGATAGCCCCAGGGTTCCTCATTGCCTACTTTTCGTGACGAATGCTTTCCAGCTTTCCTTTTTCGCGATCCTAATGGCATTTTTGTAATCGGCCGAGACCACCTTGTGCCTTCTCGCCTTTTCGGCTTTGGCTAGGGGGTCTCGCTCGGCTTGGACGGCGCGCCTAGACTTTATCGCACGCCTGCGTTTCCTGTCTAGTTTCGGAGTCCACCACGGATTCGCTCTCCGGTGGTGTTTTTTCTTAGGCATCGACGCTTCATAGGCCTTTATAAAGGCATCAGCCAGCGTCTCAGCCATCTCTTGTACGTCAGCTGCAGAGCTACCCTCGACGAACCCTCGACGAGGAGTCCTCTTTGAGGGTCTCAACGAAACCCTCCCAGTTGGCTCGACGTGTGTTGAACCTCGTGGGGATCCCCGCCTGCTCCCTCTCTGATTCACGCTCTCCCGCCAACGCCCGAGGCCCCAAACAAATTTCCACGGGGAGATAGTCCGTGATTGACCAGTCTCTGCGCAACCTCCAAGTTGTAATCGGCCATCGCGGCGGACGCCAGGGTTACATCGATGAACGATGAACCTCTGCACGCCCTGAAGGTTAGGCTCTGACGCTTATCGTTCAAGACTGTTAGGTCGTGTGACCTTATGAGATCCTCGAAAAGACCGGCATCATGATTCTGCTCGGCCGAGGGATCCCATAGTGAGGAGCGCACGTTTGTGTCCATGCACACAAGGACGCACTTTCCGCGTGAGCTAATAAGTACCCGCTCGAGTTCGTCGAGGTACTTTTCGCGCGAGTCGCTATACTGGTAGTATTGCGACACAATTTAGAATGAGGTCCCCGGACCTCTGATTTCCGCACATACCGTATGTATGGTGCTAAGGTGATCTAAGAAGAGCATAACGAGCTCTGGGTTGCATACACCAATGGCAGCAGAAGGCTTTTCGATCAGTTTGTATCCTAGTTTAGTGCCCATCCCGAGGCCCGCGACTTTAAAGTATTTGCCTTGGCGGCCAATGAAGGGTTCCTGGAGGAGGACAATGTCCACTCGCTGTACGGCAACGAGTTCCCTAATTTCGGCAGCTACTACTTTTGAACCGCCCATGTTCAACTATAGGGCTTTGATCGCGAGAAAATTGGTGGCGGACGTGCCACCGGGGGTGCGCGAAGAAGAACGCTTCGGTGAGTCCGCAGTGCCGGGTTGTGGAGTTTGGGGGGGGGGGAGTTGGGTTGGACCTAACTACTTTAGTACTTAAAGTGGACTCACCGGTTTTGGCCGATGTGGGGTGACCAGCTGCTGATGATGGCTGGGATTTCCTGGGCTCGACGATGAGCCGCTCCACTCGGACGCTGACAGCCTGAAGGCTGAATCCCTGTTGGAGTGCGGGAGAAAGGACGAAAAAACTAAATAAAAGACACTTCACTGATCGAAGTGAGCAGAATTCCAGTTAATGCTAACTCACAATTTTGAGTCAGACATTTTTATCCTGATCATTTGATTATATTAAAAATACATTTAACTAACCGCCGTGTAGCGACCACGCTCACCAGATCTAAAAAGAGTTATTGAAGTCGTCCTCGAAATCCAACAGGACGCGACTGCCGTATAACCTCTTCTATGAACTCAGTGGTGAAATCACTGGTCATCGATGACGACATTTCATCCAATCGCCATCCAGTTCACCAGGATTGTGTATACCTTCTCCACAACTCATGGCCAGCCTGAGCTCCATGGAGCATGCGCAAACAGGTTGTTCGTAACCACAACCAAGATTGAAAATACTTGACTATTTTAATCTGTTGTGACATCTGCCCCGAAATTCCTCATATCCATTTCCCTGAATTCGCTGATATCTCTCGACAGTCTCATTGACTGAATTCCAATATTATGAAAATTTCTAAACTCTCTCGTGTCTCATTCTACACCGACCAAACAGAGGCTACCTCACTAGCTGGGTCCGGGAGTTGGCAACATTTGGCTATCCAAAGATCCTCGATGCTCGCTCGGCAACCCGAAGACGGATTTCTAGACAGTTTCGTCCTTCTTCGGCCTCACGAAGTTCCTCGACGATAGGCTCACCAGCGTGGTGCTCCAGAAATCGATAAAAACAAGTAGGAAAGCATTAGGATAATGGCAATTAAATAAATAAGTGACCCTCGCCATCGAATGATAACTTCCAAGTTGATGGTGCATCGTGAACTAACCCGCGGAATGGTCAAGAAAACAACAATTTTTATAACGGTAAAAATAATACGTTACAACGGATAGACGAACCGTTGTCCGATATTTTTAGTCAGACCACTCGTTAAGAGAAATATGGCTCGTGGTTGGTCAGAACCTTCACGACTACACTGGTATCCGCTATGAAACATGGCGGCATTGCTCAATACTCTCATGATAACGTTACAAAAAGACACACTTTACATATGAAAAGCAGTGAATACAAGTGGACGTTTTTCATGCATGAATGTCAAAAATCATTTTTCTATACTGCTCCTCACAATTTCTCGTCTGGAAATTAGTGCTGCATACTTCCCAAACTCGAAAACTTGAAAATCCCTACGGAAAAATATTAGCCGAAGTTTTGGGATGAGGTTTTTTTCACTCGTGTTGTTGGACACACGAGTAAAAAACTAGACCCCAACAGTCCGGAAATATAGTATTTCTGTGAAATTTTCACCAGTTTTCTTCCAGATTAAACCTATCCAACCCGACTTGGAAGTCTGAGTTGAGGATTTCAATTATTCCCGATTTTCTAAGCTCATGACAAATTTTTCATGTACTATGCAGAAAAGATGTGACGCGGCGTTCATTATGTCAGTTCAGAAGGGCTCATGAAATATTTAAAAACAGTGAAATCGTCCTCACGAGATTCGCTTAACCATGCTACTGGGATATTGCCATGTCGTATTTGACCGGAGTCTGATCTGCGATTTCATTGGAACCACCAGTCGCAGTATCTCTCAAAATTTCTACTAAACGATTATTAACTATCATACGTCGGTTGATTAATTATAAGGAACCGATGAGAATGAACAACCGTGAATTTCTTTTTCCAGAGAATGAAGCGCGTAAGGGAACATAAAAAAATGTATTTGCTCGGATCACGTAAATTGCAGTCAGTAAGCCAAAGAACCCGTTACAGATGGGCGCGAATGCAACGGACCATGAATGTCGCCAGCGGTTCAGAAGTTCAGAACTTCTTTTCATTTCAATTTTTCCAGGTATATGGAAGAAAAAAAAATGTTTCTATTATAAGAAAAGATTTTGACTTCGACTATGATGAACTGGCCAGGAATGAGACAAGCTGGGTAAAAAATATATTTAGTTACCAATCACTAGGAGACAAATTCAAAAACCAATATTGGAAAAGCTACGGAAAAATTATCGGATTTATGTGTCGATTTACAAATTGCCGATATCTTCTATTATATTCTATCTATCTATTTCTATCTATTTTTCAACGAAATTATCGGGATAAATGTCAAATTTGACTGATAATATCTAATTAGCATTTATGTATGAAGAAATCAACACACGCTATATTATCAGATTTGAATCAATGAATAAATGAAAAACAAGAAGAGGTTGTAGCCTTTTTGGTGGGAGCCACCTGACCGTTACCTTATGTCTTCAACTAATTTTTCATTTTTAATTTCTCCCAATTCCATTGGTAGTTCACTTCCGAATGGATATGTACCAAGTCTATGTTAGCAAAATTAGACGAGTAGTTTTTTCAATGTTGAATAACAAAATTTCCCAATCAAGGTTGATATCTCCTCAATTATACTCGTTCGGGGCCAATTAAAGGCCAATAAATATCGGTTTATGATCTGAAAAATATCTTCGGAACTACTCATCCGATTTTGCCCATCCAAAATTCAAAAACTGATTATCATGAGGCATTCATGCATACGGAATTTAAAGTTCCTATCCCGATTGTTTTTTAGAGTTATCCTCGCCACAAACACTTTCATTAAAAATTGAATAAATGAAAAATGGTATTGGGATAAGTGGTAACTGAATAATAAAACACTGGTCGTGTCCAATATTAAGGAACCAAAAAAAAAAAAAAGATTAACCCTGCCTCCCCCAAGATATTTGCGAACGAGCTGACCACTAAAAAATAGAAAAATGGAAATATCCAAAAAATTTTCAATAGAATGGTACTAATCTTGTAAAAAATCACAAAAAATTTGTGAAAAACTTTGCCAAGTGGACGTTTTTTCCTTGTTCAGATCTTCGGAATATCTCAAATTAAAAAAAAAATTTTAAAAAAATGCGCCAAGCACGTGGTTTACTAACCTTAATTACTAACGAGACTTGATACTACAAGTGAAGAAATCCAATAACATACATGAATAGAAAAGCCGCTATTGATAACTCGATTTTCAATGAAAAAAAGTTCGGAGTCTGCAGTAATATGGGTAATATGGTTCTTGTACGGAAAACATCGTTCTGGTACAATTTCCATACTTACGTAGATGTTTACATTTCAATTTTGCGTAATTTACGT
>JAPYZN010001457.1:0-17362 GCA_030522865.1 Psyttalia lounsburyi | reverse complement strand
GACCCTGTCCATTCACCCTGTGAGGTCCGTGTTGTGGGTCCTCCGTCACTAGGGGGTGTCGAAACTGTTGTCTCTTCCCTTCATGTCTCAGTACCCCCTCCCCCCCTTGTTTCTAGCTCAACTCAAATTATACCCGCTGTAGCAGATACATATCGCTCTTTTATTTGAGTATTTCTCCACAACAACAACAATGGAATAAATTTGACGGATTCAATCTGAAGAAAGAATAACAAAGATCACTGGCAAAAAAATTCACGAAATATTGGAAAATTGTAATGGAAGGTGAAAAATATCACATCAATAGATGTACCACAACTATCAGCAACCACCGATATTGAAAATCCTAATTAATTAAAAGTCCTGTCACCATAAAATCTCAATGCATGCAGGAAGTTTGAATATGAAATAAAAAAAGACAAATGTCAAAAATTTAAAAAAACTATTACTGCTATCGCTCTCATCTTCAAATTCGGTTCAAAAGATATTCAAGCATATTTTTTGAGCTATCCTGAATTGAATTCAAAACTGTTTTTTTAATTATCATCAAAATACTGATTTTCTGATAGAATGGAGAAAAAACCAATCGAATTTCAATTAATATCGATGAATAGGGCGCAACAGTACCTATATTCGAGAGAAAGTCGTTTCATTCTATGGATTCAATGCTGCAGAATTTTTAAAAATTGAAAAAAAAAACATCTGTCACACAAATGCATACATATGCAGGGACAAGGTCTAAAAATCGCATTTTCACACTTTTTGAATCATAATGATTGATGTACAAAAAAGCCAAAACTTAAATTTGCAGAATCGCAATGCCCCCACTCAGGAGCAAAAATTGTTGAGTAATGTTGGAATTTCACAAGCTACGAAAACCTACAAATTTATATAAATCGCATTATTTTTCGACGAAGCGAATCAAGAATCTATTTTTCCGCCCACGGCTTCGCTTCGTTGTACGCCATAATTTTATACTGGATTAACTCGATGATTATAGTTCATATAATGACGAGTATCTTTTGAGTATGACTGATTCATCATTTAATCCTTGCAAATACTCTGATTGACTTTGAAAAAGTCATCCTCATGACAATCTCTATTGACTCATTACTCCCCCAAATGAATAAACCATTTCACCTCATCAAAAGAGAGATTCCCTACAATTTTGTTAATAAAATTGAATTGAATTCCCGGAGACAATTGACACGGCTGATTCGTCCCTACCGAGTCACACATTATTTTTTTACTCTTCGTGGAAATTGAGAGATCGAAAAAGGAGAGCAATGGCGCCAGTGGTAGAGTCAACAAGGCACCTCGTTGTCCCTCAATATGCGGCATAATGTGGTATTTTTAGAAAGTGTTTCGTTGGTCTCTCATGTTGGTGAGAAGGGGGAGGGGGGGAAAAAAAAATCAAGAGTGGAAGGGAAAAAAAAGCCAGCCTCATGATGAGGGCGCAGGACAATAGGGCCTCTTGTAAACGCTCCAGGGAGTCTCAATGAACCCCCAAGAATTGAAAATTGATACTCAAAAGGTACTTGAGCCAGCGAGACTGAATCACTCCCGGGAGATAATTTTTTTAGCGCAATTTTTTTTTCTCTCGCCTCAACTCTTGACTGACGACTGATGAATGACGAATGATGTTATGAATGAATTCATGAGGCGGAGGGGGCGGGGGGAGGGGGTTGCTAACAATTGGGGTGAGTAGTAATCGCCCCAATTGTTCGAAACAATTGATTATTGGATCAATTGTTTCGATTAATTAAGCTCATTCAATCGTTCACTTGATCCAGAGATTGTTTAGATATTGCTTCTGAATGGAGACAATAATTCAAATTCAAGTTTACAATTTTTGGGTGTAGATCGACCATTTATAATCCGCAAATGTTGAAAATGTAAAGGCATTGTTGGCGATAAATCATCATGAAACATCATCAATCACCAAAACCAGCATCCTCAACGGTTTCAATTTCCCAACCGCGGAGTAACGATGAAATATGACGCGACAAAACGCGAAACCCCTTCCGCGAACACAATGAGCTAAATATAATCTCTCGTAAACTTAAACAACAAAGGCCAATAGCTTGTCGATGCTTCCTTCACTAGCTGGGTATGATTGGAAGGGAGAGTAGGAAGAGTGGGAGGGAGAGACGTGCGATAAAGCCGGAAATCCGTAAGTGCAATTTGTGAAATTATACTTGTGAGTCAGTTTTAGAAAATTATTTTTACCGTTCACGGCAAAAAAATGCGCGGTTTTTCTCCTGCTCTCAAACAAAAAATCGCGTAAATTCTCTCTTTATTGTTCAATTAGTATTATTTTTGCTTGAGATAATCGTTAATCCGCTTAAAAATTCCATTTTCACCTGAATCCAACCGAAAAATGAGCTGAAATGAACCCTAAAAGCCTGAGAACACCCGTTCGATCCAAGAATACTTCGCCGACACTCCTAATTAATCGATAGCGAAGGTCTAGTACCGCTGCCATGCCTCTGGCAGTTGATTCATCATTTGACTTTCAACCTTCGCCTTCACCTACAAATCGTTCATCTCTCTCCCGTCACACCGAATAAAAACACTGGCCCAAATGTTTCACTATCTCCATTCGACAAGACTCAGCCCAAGAATTCCCCGTGTGAAGAAGTATTATGACAGTGGCATTGGGGGACAAATCCGGGCTTTTCGTAAATACGCCGTCGATAATAGAACTAACGGAGAGGTTGTCTGATGATTCAGGCGGCAGTATAACTTCATGCCTGTCATCTGACGCACATTTCAAAAATTTCAAACAACACGTGGCCTGCAGCTACCAGATTTCCATAGAAATCTCTTCGTTGCTGTCTAGCAATTTTGTAAATTGAGGCAATGCAAATATGTTCCATGTTTATGAAGTTTTCCTGAATATCTGGAAAATTTTTTAATGAAATTCGTGAGACTATTTATTTGCCCAGGATTTATTCATGGAAAAATTGCGAGCCATCGGGCCAAAGAGTGAAGTTGAAACACGAGAGGGGTTTCCAGGCGGCAGCATAAGGGAGGAAGCACAAGCTAGTCTAGGCGTAGGGCGACTCCCTCGACGCGATGAATCAACGGGCAATAAACACGACGGCGCCGCGACGCCGGTCGATCGATTGCCCACGGATATATTCCACGCTTAACGAGATATTTACGAAATTTGGCAGAGAACAAAATTGTTATCGAGAGAGAAATTTCGCCAGTAATTGAAAAAAATCCAACAATTTACAGGGAATTTTGTTGCAAATTCCTCAATTATTTTCGACAAAACAAAATCAAGGAGACTAAAAAAACTCAAAAATATGGAACGAAAAAACTTATCAGGAGACATTGAATACATAAAAAACATTGAAGAGATAAACTCCTCAAGATATTTTTCTCTGATAAAAATTCCAATCTCAACTTTGCTGCTGAATAGCCTGAATGTTTTTCCTGAACGATCGATTTTCATAATTAAAAAGACAATTTAATGAGGACTGGAGTAACTTTTGGAGAAACGCGGAAAAAGTTAAAACCTTCAGAAAGCTGATTTTCAATTTGCAATAGATGTAGATGAGCAGAGTAAAATATCGAAAATTTCCCGCTATTTTGAAAATATGTCTGTCATCGTTGAAATGAGCACTGACCCATGGAAATGGGTTCGATGGCTCGGAAGATATGGAGATTTGAGTGAGACCCGATAACATTTGATGAATCGTGGAAAATCATTGGCGGATTAGATTTCCGAGATTTCGCAACCTTTAGTGGGTCACAATGGATTATCTTTATCTCAATGATCGTTGGATATTATCCATGAGTGCAGGGTGCACTGAAGTCCAACGCAATTCGCACAATTGGCGACGATAGATCCTGAGATAATGCCTTCTCTCACGTGTAAGAACGGCAATTTATGTTCCTTTATTTTCTTGAGATGAGAAGGAAAAAAACACTCAGACATTGCGACAGACCAGCCAATTGCGACCCATTTTGCGCCAGAATTGTGGAGAAAGGAACGTCGGAGGCGTCCTCACCAAGGACGCAATGGAAAAAATGATTGCGGAACGAAGTAATTCCAATTTGTTTTTTTTCTCGCATGGAGTACGCCATTCGAGGTTTTTCCATCCGATTGCAAAAATCGTAATTGCTCAAAATTTTGTTGAATTGGTAACTAATGAATCAATAGAACTGATTTTCTTCTCCAATATATATGGTGACGAGCCCTTTCCATTAATTAAAATTCGACGTTAATTAAAATTTCACTAATTTTTTAACTTCAAATTTTTTCCAAAAATTGCTCGTCTCAAGACGAATAAAACAAAATGTTCGGATAACAGGACTTGATATTTGTTTATTCTGCTTTTGAACAAGTTAGAAAATAAAGGGAATTTTTATAAAAGTTATTTCTGAATTTTTCCCCGTTTATTTAGAACCTATTTCGCTCCCAAGTTTGGATGAAAATTGCTCTCAACTTTTGTCTTATCGGAGTTACGCTTCGACCCCTCGGGGCCAAAGGGGAGTCGATTACGAATGCATGGTAACTCGTCTGATACGAGAGTAAAGAAAACGTGATTACTTGAAGACAGTCTTTTCCCGGGACACGAGTCGTTGCCGCCGCCAGGTGGAAAATTACCTCCTGTCGCTCTATATCTAGTCTTATAAAAATTTGCGCTTCACGTTTGGGTAAAAGTTCACTCGAGATAAGGGAGCCATGTCGAGGGAATGCGAGATGTGAAACTTGGAGGATGAACTTGGATTTGATAGTCATCTTCTGAATGGTCGGTGAAATGGTACGTCAACGACTTCATCGATTTTCAAAGTGAAGCTGACGTCGGGAGAACTTCGTGAAGATTATCTTTGAAAAGTCAACTAAAAATTGACATTCAACTGAAGCAGTTTTTTTTCTCTATTTGATCATTTATCTATTTATATACTTATTTTATCAGGAAACGCGCCGGCATTCGATTCTTGAGACGATTTGATTTCGCCTTAGGAGATCACAAATTTACCAAAAGTCGATTTTTGTACTAGCGTCAATTTCACCGTTAGCGCCAACCGCCTTTGCGATTTTTTTTCGAAGGGTCAAATGCATATATTTTCGTGACAACCGGTAAATTTAACCTACTGTAGTAGTTTACAGTATTTTTGAGCATTTAGCAGTTTCATGGCTGGAAATAAATGGCTAAAGAAATCAATATTATTTAATTATAAAAATTTTGGTTTGCATCAATTGCTGCCACTTTCCAAACGCTATGTTCTAGTTAATGCCACGTGTGAAGAGCAAATTTAACAGGATATCACCGAATAATAACAGTCAGAAGGAAATTGAATCATCATTAGAGTTGGGAATAAACAGAAAAGTTATGTCGACATTATGCCATTATACTAGGAAAGTACTGTTGAAAATTGTGCTCGGTTAGATTGCCAAATACGAATGGCAGAAACCGAAGTATGATGAAAGGGGGCTGTTCTAGTAAGTGCCAGTCAAGCGGTGCACCCCACACTGACAGAAAAACGTACTTTTGGCTGAAAAATAAATTCTTGGGTCAATAATATTTTTTACTATCACATAATTCTTGGGCCAATGTTTTTCTCTTTTTCCTTAAGTATTTTTCATTGTAGAGAGAAGGAAAGTTATAAGGTTTTCTTTCCATGGACAACGTGCATACTCAAGGGCCAAGAGAAAAAAGATTGGCTCAAGAATTATGTGATAGTAAAAAATATTCCTGAACTAAGAATTAATTTTCAGCCAAAAGTACGCTTTTCTGTCAAGACAGACACTGTATCGTTTATTTCAATATATTTCTGATTATCTGATTCCGATTATCTTTACTTTGAATTGTAATATATAAAATACTATTGGCAATTAGACTATTTGCTTATATTTCTTCATACATTCCTCAGTAATATTTATTAAAAACGGCTCAAGGTGGCAGATACGGGGAGAGTGGCACTGACGCGGACATTGGCAGTACTTCAGTCCCGTAGAGTGAGAATTTGCCGAAAATTAAAGGAAACCGAAATTAGTCGATTTATTGTAGAGTGCAATGAAATCCTAAATCCAACCCCTCCCCCGCCTCTCAATGATAAATATTCATGAATTATCGATTTTGATGGGCTGCCCCAAGAAAATTAAGGGATTGGTTAATTAGAATTTTGCACTGATAGCGCAAAATTAACGAGAGTGATAAAATTAGCGATAAACTCCACTCGAAGGTATTTTCCCCACCTCCTCATTCTCCCTGAATTTAGTATTCCATCCAAGTTTTGATTAACCAAATTCCCTTTCCCATAATACCATTTACGGTTCGTTGATTTCATCAAAATTTCAACTGTGATTATTCAGTATGGATTAAAGGAATTTCAATTACAGTTATTAAAGCTATATCACTTCATGAAGTATTCAGAAATTCGTGAAAATGGCCTGGATAAAGAGTGAAATGTGAAAAAAGTTTTTATGCATATTCGTTAATTTTTCAGTTAAAACGCGAAAAGAAACTGGACAAATTTAGCAGGTTTTTACAGAAAATGAAAAAAAAATGAAAATGCTATAAAAAAATAGTCGAATTATCAACTAAAAATCAAATAAAAAATTAAAACGCAAAATGTTTTTGTACCGTCGTATGTGCAAACCTCCTGGAAATGAAAATGTCAGATGCGCCATATTTCACCGTCGAAATTGTTTTATTTTTTTTCCCTCTGCTTTGTGTTACCATCGGCTCCAGCAACTCGAGGAAGACTCATCCCCCAATATGTGCACACGCATTTACATGTAAATTTCCCTTCGACATTCTCTCATCTCTTATTTTCCCATTTATTCGCGAATGAAATCCCCACTCCAGCTGGTAAATTCAATTTACCCGAGTGGCTACAACTTTCTTTATCAATTTGCGTGCCTAATCTGCGGAACAATTTACACTATGACTTGTACCGGATACTGGACGTGCCGATGAATCATATTAATCTTCGATCGATGATTAATGGAGCTATTTTATCGATGGAAAATTACATGTCCGAGAATTAAGTGAAGATGTGAAATTATAATATTCTAGAATATTACAATTACTAATATTATAATTGAAAACAAATGGTGAATGTCATTGAAAGTTCTGATGAAAATATTACAGGCCCGACATATGTTCAAGACTCCATTAATTTTCCGCTCCCGATGAACAATTTCATTCTAATAACTTTTCATCGCCATCTAATTTTTCCCCCCAACTCATCCAGTGATTAACCCAAATCAAAAAAAAAAGCCCTTTGATGTACAACATCCACCGAGCGCCTCATAAAATTTGATTAAAACGTGAGAAAATTGCTCGTTAAAAGCTCAAGCCACTGAGTAAAACAGAAAAGCTTTTGAAGGAAATACACTGTTGGATCTAACAAACCTCCCATAAGCGAGAGAGTCGATGAACTCTAATATAACGCATAATCCTCATAAAATACTTATCTATAACATCGTTAAAGAGCGAAAAAAAAACTTCTAGAGTCACGACATTATCCATTATCCGAACTTTACTAAATGCCGTAATGAAATTCCTCCATCAAAATTATTTTCAACGCAGCAAAAAAAAAAGAGAAAGGTAGTTTAATAAAAAACCTCAGGAAGCTAATGTCTACTTTCATTACCCCCCGCACATTTTCCGACATCAAAGAAAATCCCCCTCGCCCGTAGTTTGCGATAAAAAAAAGGCTTTGAGTGGAGGAAAATTCATTTCAATTGTGTGGATTCACTTTTTTTGAGGGGCTTTCTTTAATTTCGCATCCCGAAATCATTTGAAATTGTGCCAATGATAGGGCAGTTTTTTTTTATCCTGGGGTGTTGGTATTTCACCCAAGTATTAAATTGTACTTTTGGAACCGCCCGTGAACCATCCGGCATGTGCTGGACGATGGTAAGGGACCCGAGAGCTTGTGATACATAAACGGACCGTTGGTAATTAGTAACACATGTGTAGAGCGAATGGTGCCAGCATTTGAGCATCTCGTATTTCCCATTCTCCGCCATGAACTGATGGTGGTTTATACATGCTTGAATGAGGAAACACCCCGTGTGTTTTCCTTCGAGGTAAATGAGCGAAATATTATCGATCGTCATGGTTAAATTTGAATCAATAGAGGAGATAATCATTTTTTAAAAATATTATAAATAAGAGAGAAGTTTTCAGGAAGGATAAAATGTGAAAAATGTCCGGAAGAATTATTTCTTTGAATTAAACTAGAAAGCCGATAAATTTTTTCCAACAACTGAAAATGCCCTCCCCAACTTTCTCGAAAAAAATGACAACATTCAAAATTTTCGCCACTCTACTTCAAATTTTCCACTTCGGTTTGAAAGCTTCTTAGCGAGTATTTTCAAAAATGATCCCTCCAGAAACGAGAGCTCGTGAATTAAAAAAATCTTCTATTCGTGCCTGAAGAACAATCCGAAGCTTGTCAGTTACCCTTGCAACATCGCCCAGAAGCCGTACAGCCTAGAAAAAAAAAAGTAAAACCGATGAAACGAGTCCACGGGCATTTATATTTGATCGGAGGTCGTTAACTGCAGGAAGCGCCGGCGCATAAGTTGGGACTTAAGAGTTGCGACGTGACGAGCTCATACGTCCGAGAAAGACTCCGCTGAACAGAGAGGAAGCCAGAGTGATTGAGGAGGAAAAAGTGATAAAGTGAGGAGCGAATAAAACTCGAAGAATCGTACGTCGATTATGACCGATCATATAAACCCGAGTAGGCGAGGAGAAAAAAGAAGAGAAAAAAAAAATCGAAAGATATCTCTCGAAAATGCCGATGAAATGCTGGAGTTGCTCGTTCAATTCTTCCAGTGCTCCAGTAGCAATTATCGACCATTAAGGACAAAAGGGAGGAATAAAAATGGAGCATCGAGGGCCACTCGAATAGCATACAAATTCACTAGTTCTATTTCATTTTATGACTCAATTTTACTAGAGAAATAAAAATCACTGCTCCCCTGTCGTCATTTGTCTTCCACGACTGAAAACGGTGTTCAAAAATTACTCCAATAAATTAAAAAAAAAAGCTACTCGTTTGTTCCCTATAGTTCGTAAAAAAATAAGTAAAAAAACATTATCTTATTCTTATTTTTCTGAAGAAACTGATTCTCTAAAAGCCCCGCAGGACATTTGGATTTTCCGAGATAATTGAGTTTTACTCGTTTAATTTTCCTCAATATTCACAAAATGTCTTTCCATTTAATTTGAGAAACTAGAAACAAATATCGGAGGAGCATACTCATTCCACTCTGGAGTAGCATTTGCAGCGACTAGAAACCCAGTAGTCGAGAGATAACCGAGTAATTAATTTTAATTTACTTTGTAAGATACCGAGATGAGGGGAGTAAGGGAGAGGACAACTGCCAGTGGAAGAGATGCTCATCCCTTTAACCGTCTCTGTCGGTTCGTGGAACTTTGCCATTTCAACGACTTCGTTTCCTCCCGATGTCCCCTAATGTCCCTCGTATAATCCCACCTCATCTCCCGGTTCTCCTCCACCAGCACTTTCCAATCTCTTCCTCGAAAGTGCAACCAAATTGTACTCAGAAGTCCCAGGTACATTATCGATGAGCTCATCATTGAGTGGGGTTAGAAAAATGGGGTGGGAAATGGACCCCACTGGTGAGGAAAATGGAATTAATGGGGATCTTAGATTAAAGAAGAACTTGTGTTTCGTTGATCACCAGAAGACAAGAAAGATTTTTCATTTAAAAGATTCTCCTGAACATGCGCAAGAATTTTCAGTCACCGATCACATGATATGGGCCGAGTGAAACGCAAAAAAAAATTGAATCGAAATCTCCCTCGTCCCAAAAACCCATTCACGACGTGCAACCAAAAATGACAGCATCAAAATGTAATCAGACTAGTCTATCATCATCATTTACCTAAAATAACCCAAAATCGGAGAACCCTCTCTTCCTTGCGCGATAAAGTTGATGCAAACCCGATGAAACCCTCGAGCATTCTTGCATATAACTTCCAGAATTTGATGCACGACCACGATAATCCATATCTCTGGAGAGATGCCCGAGGGCGTATCGATCACCCTCACAGCTCAAAAAAAAAAATGAAATAAAATAAAACCATGAAGACATGGAGCTTTGATGCCTCGAAGCAATCTTGTTCCTCTGTGACGTAACTGCACGACCCGAGAACGTCATTTTTCACGCCAATATATCCGATAAAATTTCTATCCCTCAGTTTTTCTTGTGAGCCACCCTTTGACTGGATTGAGACATCAGAAACTCCAGAAAGTAGTTGAAAATACGTAACTTGATGGTAGAAATAGAAGAGTCCGCGCGTGAGGTCGAATAACATTGAGTGATGAATGTCTTTGGGCGCTGAGAGACGAGGAAAATTCTTGGTATATTCCCCTCTAACCTCCTTATCATCCCCGGGGCATCGATCCCATTAATCCATGAACCCTGGATCTCCCTCGATCTTAACCCCAGTAGTAAATAAAAATACAAGGAATCCATACTCATCAATTCCGCCCGAAACTGGAAGTCTCTATCCCATAATCATCTTCTTCTTGTAATTACTATCGGAATTAAATTGATCTGTCTGGAGTATTCAATTCAATACTTCGGTTGATGTACCCCCATGATGTACACGCGATGAGAGCAATATAAAAATTAATGATTCATGGTTAATTGTTGCAATAATTAAATTTGAAATATCGTAAACATTTGGAATTTCCGCGAGTCGATTCAATTTACTCCATTGTATTGATCATTATCGATAGAAAGACTGATCTTACGAGAAACTGTCGCAAAACATTTGTCGTCCAAAATTTGCTAAGCTACAAAAAAAGTCATGTGTTATTTTTCTCTCCGCCAGCTCGTTGATGAGATATACACCAAAAACCAAAGCGTCCACCAATTAACCAACAAAAGCATAATTAAAAATTCACTCACCACTTTGTCGTCAGCATACAGCAACGAATGAGGCTTGGCACAACCATAGGACAGGAGGCCAATGAAGAGTACGTAAAGAAACATGGTAACACCTCAATTATTCCGTCATGAAAACCAAAACCATAAACACAAAGCTCACTTCACAAATTTCACGAAAAAAAAACACAAAAAAAGAAATCGACTAAATGTTCTCAACTCCTCAACTGGTGCTTTTCAGAGTCTCGTAAAAGTCGTTGGAGCTTTTTTATCTCTGCCTTTTGTATCAATGAGCAAGCTCTTTCAGTCTTGAGGACCAGGGAGTCATCAAGTTGGCAGTGTAAAGTGGATTCAAAGTAGTTGTAGAACACATATGACTGGCTCTCCTTGAATTTGATGGTTGGTGAGTGGGTGGTTGGGGTATTAATGCTCCCAGTGTGGCTCTCCAAGTGACACTGACCGTGGATATTCGCTATCCCCTCTCTAAACACAAAAATAATAGGAGAAAGCACGAATACGTTTTTTCCTATTTACGTGGGACATTTTTTCTTTTACGCTTGTTCATCAGAGGGAAGTGGACTCATGGATCAGTTCTACGTATTTCCCGGACTCGTCCAGATTTCATTTACGTCTGTTGCTGAGTCTGAAATTATACGAGGAGGAAAATATTGTTTTAATTTATTCTTCTTTAATTTTTCTATTCTATAATTTGTTTAAGTTATTTGTTTATGGCATTTTTCTTTTTTTTGTTCTAAGCACCCGAAAATTATGATTTTTTTTATATTTCGAGGAGTGAGAACCGGTCACAAATGGCTTGATTCAATAGATGAAAAAAAATTTCCAGGAATAAGAAAAAAAATATTAATTTTTCCCCATAAATTCTGTCCAAACATTCAAAAAATGGCCATGTTGCCCCAAAATTGCAGTAAAAATTTTTTTAAAGAAATTGCATCCAACAATTAAATTTCACTAATTTGTCAAAAAAAAAAAACAATTGAGACAAAATGATTTTATTATTTACACACAATCAGACATTATTAAAAATGTAAAAAACGTAGAGCTTCCTCCATCGATTGTAAACCCGATGGTTTTCGGATTTCCTGCAGGGAACCATCGGGGAATCCCAATGACCAGTTCCCCTTGCGGTCAGGTGTGATGACAGTAATCATAAAATAAATAAAGAAGAGAAAAAAAACCTCACCACTGAATCGTTCCCTCAAATGATGTCGAGTGTTCACTCCGATGTATTGGATGTACGACATAATTGTTTCGTCATCAATACGATTCAATAGAGCGTATTTGCCATAGTTGAGTTGAATTCCACGGACCGGAAATGTCACCGTGGAATCCCAAGAACTTGTCCCTCATCGCCTTCAGTCCCAGTCTCTCTTCCTTCCGTCGGCTTTGCTTCGCCCGTTATTTATTCCCTTTGTATTTCCGTTTCTGGTTTTAATCCGTCTGCCTATTTTCTCAGTTCGCCGAGCAGCCGGAATTTAATTGAATCATCGGGACAAAAATTTCTTAAGTGAATGTGATTTTTTTTCCATTCGCTGTATTTTTTGTACTTTTAATTGATGAATCGCCGAGGTCCGGGGACAATTTTTATCTCTCAAATGGGTCCCACGTGTTCCGAGAATTTCGTCTGAAAGAAGAAGAAAAAATAGTCTTTTGATGCAAATGGGAGATAGTGGGAGGTCATATGAAACATTCGGAAAAATTACTATTTGAGACAGTTTGGGGACGTACTTTTGTAGCTCTGTACGTCTTCAAGGGTCATGGACCCTCGAGATGATTTGATGCCAACTCCAAAAATCCTCAAGGGTCATTTGACTCTCAGAATCCTCAGAGAACAATTTTGCCAGAGCCATCTTAAATGTAACAGGATATCGACAATTTACCGACAAATAGTCAACGTACTCAACTACATACGATAATTAATTTTATTGGTGGTGATTCATTTTGCCCAGTCTATGTTATTTTTTATTTGACTCTTGTGGATCAATCGAAGGGGAGTTTATCATATAAAAATGGAGAGAGTTGCAAATGGAATTAATTGTATCATATAGGTCAAGATAATATCATTATCGAGTTTATTATCAATTGAGAGAAGCTTCTTCACCCTTTCTCCCGCATTCCGTTTTGTTATGATTGGAATGAGAATTCAATTGTTTATTTCTTGATTACGTGTGACGTGACTCAAGATTGGAGTGAAGAACGTGTGAGGCATAGGTACACAACCGCAAATTGTGGTTTAGAGGTGCCACACCCATGGAATTTATCATCGCAATGAGAAGGTGGTTAAATAATTAAGCCGGAAATTTAGCCGCAAATTGTCCTAAGAATGAAAGAAAATACATGGAAAAATTGTTCAGAAGGGGCAAAGAGAAGATATTGAATTTCGCTATGCGGTTGGGTAATTTTTATCGAACGGAAAATGCTACATGATTAAAATGCTACAAACGGAGGGGTAATTTCTACAAAAAATTTCTCTTCGTGTGGGTAAAGAAGGGGGGGGGGACGAGTGAACATTCTACTCGTCTCTTCCATTTGACCCTCTTGAGTCCTGTCTGTACCTTTTACACCCCAGAAAACGGAATTTGCTCTCCCTTATTTTTCCCCGTTCTCTAAAGAGGAAAAAATGAAGAATCGAAATTCCATAAGGCCAATAAAGGTCGTTGAAGGCCCCTTGGAGATCCCATGACTGTCCAGTCTTACCTAACAAGGATCGTCGAGGCTGTTCGCCTCTCTACCGATAGTCAATTAAACCGGTCATCGAATGGGGACACCATTAAATTCCTCGCGCCTCCCAAACAATCGGCCAAACACCCAAAGTCAATACCATAAAGAACGGTTTGTTTGGGTAATTGTTACCGGGAATTAGATCGTCTTAACTTAAATGCAAGTCGATTATATATTCCAGCAGTTGATGATAAATAATGTAACGCCTCATGTCGCGAAGAGGAAATAAAAAAAATTGTTTCACGAGCTCTGAATGGGCTTTTTTATCGAGATAAGGCGATAGTACATGAGTGATAATAAATGAATGAATGACTGTACTACTACGATACGATTTAGCGGTAGTAGTTAATGATCAATGATGAGTAAATAGACGAATAAATAATTAACAAAAATGTTTGAATAAGATTTTTCCCGCAACTTTTAATCATTTTTTCACAAATTTGATTTTAATTATCTCGATACTGAATTAAAATACGAAAATATATAATTGGATTTTTTGTTGGCAAATTGAAGACTCAAAAAAGAGCTGATGCATTTTTATCGACATCTACCCTCTCTCGAAATAAAGCATCCATAAAATTGTTTTCATTCCAATGAATAACCAAAAATAATCAACAATCAATTTCCCTTTTATACGCAGACAAATCAGGAAAACCTTTTACTCTCAAATTGAAAAGTTTTCACAAATCCGAGAATAAAACTGAAAAATTCAAGCTGCAGGGCATACATTCGTTCCAATTTCCGTGGTAAATAGTTTTCCACACGCTCTTAACTTTTCACTCAGCACTTCCTCACTTACGTCCATGAAAAAAAACTGGCGCGGCGATAAAAATAGAGCTTTTCATGTATTCACGAGCGCGAAAATCTACACTCACCACTCGCAAGACCCAAAGAATCATTTACAATTCCTTGAAAAAAACAAAAAACCAATTCAAACCCGCAAAAACCGGCGGGAAACGTATAATTACCTTCAAAAACTGAAATTTCGTTTCACAGTACGCGCAAAGTTTCTTGGATCCAATTTTTCAAAAACTCATTCAATTTTTATACAAATCCATCAATTAATTATCTCTACAATTAATTAAATTGTTCAATTAATTAATTAATGTAGTTAATTAATTAATTTAGAAGAGACAATTTTGTCATCGATTCACGTGGCCTGACGTTAGGGTGGGGGGTTGTCAAGAGAGAAGGGGTGCCGTACGATAAATAAATAAAGAGAAAAAAATAAATAGCCACACGCAACGCAAGGAAAACCGTGCGTACGGTGCGCCGCGTGCCGCGCGACTGTCGTTGGCTCCAACTCTCAACACAACAAGCACGCTCCCTTTTTCGTCCTTCTCACTCCATCCCAAGTGCAATGGGGAACCCTTGTAGAGTCTCGACTCGGTTCGTCTGCCCATTCTCTCTCTCTCTCTTTTTTTTTTTCATTTACACGTCTTGCCTCTTTTTCTTCTCCTCCGCTCACCCACACAATCCCTCTCTCTTTCTATTCACGTTCAAACGCCCACCGCTGGATTACCCCCACCAGCTGATTTTATCAATGATCATTATGATTTTTCTAAATTTTAGTTGATATTTTTTTTATCATTGATTTATTGTTTTTGTTAATTTTGTGAAAATTTATAATTTAATTTTTTTTTATAAAAAAAATATATTTAATATTTATTGTGAGTATTTTAATTATTGTCGTTATTTTTTGAATAAATAGTGATTGAAAAAAAAAGTTATCTAAATTTTTCATGGAAATATATCTCTAAAGTGTAAAAAAATCTTCGATTCTCACGTTTATTATTATGCAAAATTTGTTGATCTACAGAATAGCGATAGCACGCTTTTCAAAAAATATTATCATCTCACAATTCATTGTTTTATTTCCCATAAATTGATAAATCCCAGTTTCTCCTTTGATCATAATGTCGAACCTGAAAAAATTCGCCCCATAAAAGAACTTTATCTTGTAAATTTTCTCGCATTTCCAATATAATAGATTCGAAGATATTGGAAAATGTCGAGATGTCGGAGTGAAAAAAAATTAATCACCTCGCATTGAATCTCCGAAATTGTTACAGCGTCGTAAATCATGAAGATACGTGATATGGTAATGCCCACTGCTGAGCGCGAGGAGTTGTTTGTGTCGGAATGATTTTTCCACCCTCTGAGTTACCGGGAAAAATCAATGCCCAGAGGAATATTGAACGGGTTTCTTGCTTTAGTAATAGTACGTTTCAGTGAGTCAAGTCGAGCCCCTCGATGAGAACCGAGAACAGCGGGTGTGTGTCTCGACCATTTGGAGTTTTCGTGTCTCACTTCACCGGATATGAGACTACTCACACCGAGTCCCACCCACTGGTGTAGGGCGCTCATGTCGAGCCACTACTTGTCTTTTAAGTTCAATTTTTGTTTTTTTTTATTCAGTGAAAGAACTACACCCAAAGAAATAATTTAGAACGTGGGGTCTTAAATCGAGACCATTTGAAGGCCGCTATGGGGCCTAATAAGTTCTTGCATAGGTCTTACTGATCTTCATCGAGCCCTTATAGGATACACAGGAACGAACTATTATGATAAAAATCAAAATCAAAATCGATTTTCTAAAGAACGAAAACCTAAAAACCAACACATAATAAAATCCTAGTAATTATTGATGAACGAAAACCTAAAAACCAACACATAATAAAATCCTAGTAATTATTGACGCAATCATTCCCGGCGCAGCTGAAAACTCCACAGTAATTGATCCCCAGAATTGAACTGAAAAAAAAAACCGCCCAAAAAACTTTCCACTCGAATAAATCCGCCATTCCATCCAAACCCATGTAAACGATACCCGATGAGCATGTTCACCCGTCTGAGAATGTAGGTTTCCGCAATAAAAAAAATTGTCCCCATAAAAAATATCGACTCCAACGATAGATCACCGCCCACTTGTGCATCTAAATATACATGTCTTCTCTCGCGCGAAATTTTAATGATCTTCCTCAATCCACCTGTCACCTTAACCCACTGGAAGCCGATAGCTCCAGGAAATCCAGCGCAAAATGACGAAGTTCCACTGGATTTAATTGATATGATATTCCCACGTGGATTCAGCTCGAGAGAATTCTGTTATGATCCCGAGGAACATCCATAAACCTTAAGCTAAACAAAGCGGACCCTGGAGAACTGGTCACACCTATTACCCCAAAACTAATCGCTTTGGTAACTCAACTCCCGACACAATTTCGTCGTTAAACTTCAACCTAGCATCCCCTTCGTGAAAACAATAAAATTTTCGATGACGAATTTTTAGAAAGGGGACCACCCAGAATCGAAATATGAAATTATGTAAAAAAAAAAAAGAGGAAATATGTGAAACAGAACGACAAAGTGTCCGGTTAAATTTCGAGTTTTCGAAGTTACTTGCAAATTTTTTTTACGACACAAGTGACAAAAAGTGTCCTTTTTTTACTATTGTCGAGTGAAGAGTGAAAAAAATGTGCCTTTTTTTTACACACACACGTAAAAAAGCAGTTTCTAACTCGTGTGATTACAACCCTTGCTTCCGGCTTGGGTTTTAACGCCTACTCTCGTTAAAAACTCCTTTTTCTCACTTGTACGGAAAAATACTATTTTCATCACGCTGTGTTGGAAAAGTAACTCTCCGCTTCGCGTCGAGTGACTGAAAAGTACTTTTTCGACACATTGAGATGAAAAATTATGTTCGTAACTCGTGAAAAAAGTGGTTTT
>JAPYZN010001456.1:0-22917 GCA_030522865.1 Psyttalia lounsburyi | reverse complement strand
GTTCCATACAATATTTTATGTCATTGTGCCCGTAATCCGCGATTTAACCGAGCGGAGCGAGGTTAGAATCGCGTGATTACGGGCACCTATGGCATAAACCATTTTTTTTCACTTGTTACGAAATATACTATTTTCTCCCTGAAAAATACAAAATTGCTCTCATGCCTTCCACTCGTGATGATGGCGACATCCGTGCATTGAGTGCTTTTTATTAGTAAATTACTGATATCCCCCTTTCTCTCCATTACGCCTCGTCTATCAACTGGATGCGTACGAGATGATGCAATGAGCTGTGGAATCAGATGCGAGCGTGTGCAGTATCTGTTATATTTGCTATTCTATATTGGCGGATCTCTTATTCCCGTCTGGTTGTATTCGTTGAGTCAAGGCAAATAAATTGATAAGGAGTTTATCGGTCATGTCACCATATCCTCAGTATTTTTATTAGCATTAGCCTGTAGTTTATAAAATGAGGACAGACAAAAAGGCTTAGAAAAAACCTAGCGAATCTTCGAGGGAAAAATTCGATGTGGTCTCTGGTGAACATCGATTGGAAAATTCAGCAGTTTCGATGTACCTTTTTTGTTAAATGTTCAATAGGAATTCTTTTATAAAATTAATTCGCGCCAAGAAGTTTGTATCACTCGATCTTTTCTCTTTTCATAAAAAAAGGGAAACGAAAGACATGAATAATTTTAGCCCAGGAATTTGTATAGAAAATATTTCTATGCAAATTCCAGTGATTTTTTTATTACGATCTTTGAAAAATGAACATAAATTCAATAAAATTTTGTAGCGGATTTGCTACAGTTGAATGACGACTTGGGTATTTGGTTTTAGGAATGAGCGCCTGCGAGAGGAAGTCCTTCATTTTCCTGAGGAAGGAACTCCCTGTGAGGCTCGCGAATATCATGAAGGAAATTCATCTACTGCCGGAACATTTGCTGAGAATGCCCAGTGTCGGGGTAGTTAATAATTTGTATGTTACATCGTTCGAGGAGATTATTCACTTTGAAAAGTCTGATATCAACGAAAACACATTGGACAAGTTAGTATTTTTATCCCATCTAACTTTTCAATTGTTTCTAACAGCACAATTTGTTGAATTTTCGGAAATTGTTTTTAAAAAATTTGTTCTCTGTTGACAATCTAACATTATAAATAATTTCTATAAAATTTTCCTTAATTTCTTCATTCCAGATTTTGTCAAGCTCTCGTTAAAATCCGTAATCGTCACACTGACGTAGTTGAAGTGATGGCCAAGGGTATCCTCGAGCTGAAAGAGTCTCACGACGTCGACGGACAGATGGAGAACAGTATTCAATATTTTCTAGATAGATTTTTCATGTCCCGAGTGTCGATCAGAATGCTAATAAATCAACACAGTAAGTCTCTAGTTGAGAGAACTTGAGAGGTCTTTTATTGTCTTCTGCTGGGGATTGATGTCAACCGTACTCTTATCTTTTTTCCACAGCAATTCTCTTCGGTGGGGCACTCAATGGCAATGAGAGACACGTGGGCTGCATCGACCCTTGGTGTGACGTTATTGGTGTCGTTAAAGACGCTTACGAGAATGCGCGATTTTTGTGTGATCAATATTATTTAGCCAGTCCTGAATTGATTGTTAAACAGCATAATGGTGAGTTTAAGTTCTATTTACTTGTTGAATTTTATGGATTTTTGTGACTTTTAGACTGTGTACCGAAACATTTCCAATTTTATGAGTAAAAATTTGCCATACAATAGTTTCATAGAATTTTTATTACTGTTCAGAACTCGATCGTGGAAACGAGATCAGAATAGTTTATGTACCAAGTCATCTCTATCACATGCTGTTTGAGCTCTTCAAGAATAGTATGAGAGCAGTGATGGAGCATCATGGTTCAGACGCTGATTATCCCCCGGTAGAAGTGACCCTGGTCAGAGGAAAAGAGGACATTTGTTTAAAGGTGAATCTCAGATCTGATTTCATGTAGAACTCAGTTCACTTTCAATGAAATCCGAGGAGCATTTATAGAATTATATTTTTTCTGTAATTAAATCCTGAAGTCAAATGTTTTTATCACAATTATTGCAGATGTCAGACCGAGGAGGAGGCATTCCGCGTTCTCAGATGGACCACCTGTTCAAATACATGTACAGCACAGCTCCTCAACCCAGCAAATCTGATGCACACACTGTGCCACTTGCTGGTTACGGTTATGGGCTTCCATTATCTAGATTATACGCCAGGTATTTCCATGGGGATCTCGTCGTTTTGAGTTGTGAGGGGTATGGAACTGATGCTGTGATTTATTTGAAGGTAATTTTCAATTGATTTTTATGATAAAATATGTAAAAACAGAAAAATTGATAATATTTCATATTTTCCGCTAGAAATTTCTCAGATTTCTGCAGAACAACTCTCTTGATCGAAATGATAAAAAATATATCTCTGAAGTTATTAGGTTTGAAGGAAAATAGTAGGAAACTTATTATAACGTTCATGAAAAATCTAACCGAGCTTCTTTATAAATGAGAACACACGTTTTGGAAAAGGCATTGCATTAATTTTTTGCAACTTTTTCGACAAAAATTGTCCAGATTTTTTCTTTGAATAACTTTCAAAGTTGTTTGAGTTCGGTTGAAATTATCCACTTGACCTAATATTAAAAAGAAAATAATATAAGGTCTTTTGCTTTTTACCCAGGCTCTGTCCAACGAAGCGAACGAGTTGCTACCAATATTCAACAAGACTTCAACAAAATTCTATCGAACTCCTCTCCCAACTGCTGATTGGAGCAGCTCCTGTGGGACTGGTATGGCCACCAGACAGCTCAGCATGAGCTCCAACAACGTCAAAACACTGGCCAGGCCCTGCTAGCAGAGCCCTGATGACCCGGACCAACACTAATTCACCCCATCCTCTCGATCATGAACTCGATTTATCTTATTTTTCCTTTCACGATCAACTTCACACGCATAAACAAAATTTGATACAAAAATCTAGTGTTATCTTTGTGAAATTCTCTTGGAATTCTATAAGCATTTTATGTAGAACATCTTTTTTGGTGGCATTTCTATAGAAAATTATGCAATTTTGCTTTGGCATTTTATGAAGAGATATTTAACAGAAAAGTGGGCTTAATTTTTTCAACATTTTCCGAATGTATTTTCACTTATGTCGCAGAATGAATCCAAGTCAGGAAACGTCGTAGAAAATAATTGTTATAGAAAAAATGTCACTAGATTAAGTGACATAAAAAAATCAATAGCTATAGACTTTTCTTTTTTCAAAATAAATATGCATTAGGAAAGTACGTGGGAAGTTGCATAATTTTTAATAGAATTGACCCAAAAAACAGATAGAATTTTCAGAGAAAACGCCAGCTTTCAATTGAATTTTTCATACGTGCAACTATAATGTTGGGGTCATTTTTTTAATCCAATGAAGAAATCTTTGACGCAAGATGCGTATAGCTGATTTTACAACATTTTTGCTTCTACGTAATTTTAAAGCAGTTTTTTTTACTGTAGGATTTTAATTATTGCGTGACAATCGAGCAATTTCTTGAGTTAAAGCGTACTTTTATGTTGAAAAATTCTAATTATTTTCGTCAAATTTCGTAATTGAAAAAATTGCAAAAAAAAATCTAAATCTGTGATTATTTATTCATATGAATCAGTCGATGAGCTGAATTATTGTTAATTGTATGGCACATTATGAGGAATCATATTTAGTTGAGAGACCAAGAACAAGACACGTGTGCGAGTGATTCACTGCACCAAGTACTCAATGACTAAATTGTCAGTCTTTTTACTTCATATATCAGCAGACGAAAGAGAAAAGGGAATAGATAATGGTGTTTTTTAGCTTTAATATTAAGGTCGAAAATGGCATAATGTCAAAATTAATATCAGAAATGTGAATAGAATAATTGTTCTAAATTTAAGAAGAGATTGGGACTGTGAGATGACGTGTTTCGGAGATATTTGTTTTTAAAAAGTGTTGATAGCAGGAGTGATGCAACGTTATTAATCAATAAGAATAAAAATATCAATTTGGAATTGATTTTTGCATTTTCCTCATTCGGTAAAGGTTAAGAAAGACCCCCTTACATTATTTTTACAAAATTCAGGTCCTATTGTGCGATTGTAAATATCACAAACCGAGATTGTCAGAAATGATTAGGTCGAAAGTTACGGGCTCTAGAACATCTCTTACCTTACCACTCCTTGCGTGAACCGGGACCAACGGCATAGACGTGGTGGTGTCAGGTCCCAAAGGCAACACATGTTACCACAGAACCAGCCAAGGGACAACACAAAGATCGTATCGATTATGATCATCAAAAATTCCAAAATTGAGTTTTAATTCCACTGTTCTTCGCACAATTCTCAAACATACAGTGTCCCGGCTGTATATCACTCATTCCACACGAAACTGAGCCACAAACAGCCGAAACCTGTCGATCGTGCCCACTTGTCAAGGTAAATATCTCTGACACCTTTTGTTTTGATGTTCCTTCGTCCGATATCTTTTAAATTTCATGTAAATAAACATTCGTTCGATATACTACCCATTTCTCGATGAATGTATTTAAAGTGCGCTGAAATCCGAGTTGAAAGTATTTGTCTGTCTTCTGTCGAAAAAATTGAATTTTAGAAAATAAATTAAGATTCGTGATATAATGAGATAATGACTGACGTTTTGTGATAACAATATTTTATTTATAAAATAATGCTGCTCTATGTACAAGATGCCTGGTCTCGAACACTGAAATCGAACGAATTCGGCCAATTGATAAAAATTCACAACAAAGCAGAACAAAATATATTCAATGAAAACAGTTCGTTGCGTCTGAATCTGGACGTGTTTTCCATTGCCCCCGAATTGTTCATTTTTTTTATACTTCACAGTTTTATTTCCCATCTCCATGAATGAAAAATTGTTTATGTTACATTATTATGACTCACACGCAACTCACATCTGCTTTTTTATCTTGAATAACTCAAATTATCACTTATTTTAAAAACGAATTCGACATGGGTAATTAATTAATGAAAGATACACGATTGCGTTTAAAGCTGATTTACCACGTGTCGAAGTGGTCACTACACATTTAGCAAATTATTCATTAAATTCATAAAAAGCCGGGACTCATAGTTTAGGAATGTTAGGGCAAAATGGATTCAGTTATGAAATTCAGAATTTTTATATTATTAAAATTTTGTATTTATCTTGAAAATCGTCGTCTTGAAGAGAAGATGTGCACAATATTTTTTTTTGTAAAGACTTCCAATTCCAACAAAAATATTTGTCAACATTTTCTCCAAAAATCACCCATTAACGAGATAATTTAATATTTAATTATACATGAAAAAGTAAAAAAAAAACATGTTGCGAATGAATTTTTTCATGCAACAATTATCGTTTTGTAATATTTTTGAAAAACCTAAAGTATTCTATTTTGCCCCACTTTCTCCAAATTTCCCTCAAAAGGAAGTAGAAAATCAAATTTTTGAGAAACATAAAATCGGCGAATTTTGGCACCACATATATTCCACGAAAATATATATATCATGTATTTTTTAATAAAAAATAAGGAGTCGATTATTATCAACTACTTCTACATCACGCCAGACACGAAGATTTTTTTTTATCACAATATTTATTGAGATCCGAAAGACTATCTAATTAATTATTCAATTTGAGATACAACATTTCGTTCTCTTACTTCTCCTTTTGATTGTGAATTCGTGGTCTTGATTATGACCTTCAAACTGTCACTGAGATTAAATTACAATCGAGATTTCTGGAGTGAGTCGAATGTGTAGCAAAGTGAAGTTGAAGATTTACTGACAAAACAAAACAGAAATTGTTAAAATCCACTGATTTCTGGAATTTGTAAGAATTTTCAGATCATTTGGTGAGTACCTCTATGACCAGGTCGTTGAAGTCTGAATATAAAATATATCTTTTTTAGTAGGTTTTGGTATTTATAAAAAAAGATATTCGCCATTCTGGCCCCAACTGAATAATTTAAAAGATATTCTCAGCTTATTCTGAATGAAATTCTGGGCCTGATTTTCTTCTTCAACTTAACAACAAAATGTTCTCAATAAAATTTGCATTTCACTAGGAAGCCATTGTGAATTCCCAGATTATCTTGCGAATATTCTTGAGGTCAGTTTAGGAGATAAATGTGAAATGCCTTTTTTGTAGTAAAAAAATTTGTTCTCTACCAAAAATATATTCTGGACTCTACTCTCAATTCAATAGTTTGAAAAAATATTCTCAAAATACTCTGAATGAAATTATTTAAGTGATTTCTCTCCCTCAGGCTTCCCAAATATTCTGAATGGAATTACAAAATCATAAGAAAATCAAAATCACTTAAAAAATGACGTCATAAATATCTCGGAACCTATATTGTTGAGAACAAAACAGAAAATATATTTATCCAAGGAAAATATCATCTACAAAAAAGATTTAACATTCTCCTCTCAACCGAACAGTTCAAGAGATGCCCTCAAAATGCTCTGGACGAAATTATTGATCAGCTTTCCTTCTACCACTTGGCAACAAAAACCCTCTCCAGTATCAATTTTGTTACAAGTATTCATCGAATTCCCCTATTTCTATTTAGAGACCTCGACCAGGCGTTCGTTAACGAGACGTGTCATTAAATTTGTTTATTCATCCCTGAACATCATTCCATAAATTTCCTTTCCCCTCAATTGGAACGTGTGACCTATGCTATAAAATATTATACAGCATGGCAGTGATTATGCACACTAATTCATTCCACTTACACTGTTCTCCCCATCGTTATAAACGACATTATTTAATTTTTTAATTTCATTGCCTCATCTACTTTAAACCTCGACCAATTACACAGATGATATTTATTCCACTGCCATTGAATCCTAATTCATCAAAATTAATCCAAACTACACGTAAATTTACAAATCAATAGTTGAAAGTATTAATTGATGGAGAACAATTATTATTTCAGCAGCGAGAGTCAATTCGTACTTTAAATATTTGAGTTTTATTTTAAACATTCTAAGGCATACTGAAACTCTCAGATAATTATGAGCAACAATTCAACTATTAATTCATCAATTAATTATTTATATTCTTTCGTTCTGCTCAGCATGGAAATTCAATGAAATTCAAGATTCATCAGTATTGCAGTGAATTACCCGGTGCCGTGAATTAATTGGTAAGAAGTAATCAACCAATCCGTCGAACAAAGTGCAAAATGGACTCTTCAGAATTTTTTTTTACATTTTTGCTGTTACCGCAAATTTAGGCATGAAATATTGCTTAAAAATTTTTTGAATTCAGGTCCTATTCCATTGAAAAGTATAAGTGAACTAAAGAAAAATGTGCGCTTTGACACAGAACAAAACTACGAAAATTTTGAAACATATCGAATAGATTAAGAGATCAATTTTTAAAGTAAGTGTACTCTGAAGAAAATCCACGAAGAATAATTATTTAATTTCCTAAAGCCTGAAAAAGGGTTTTCCCAATTGAAAAAATTTCTAAAGTGTCCTTTTAGCCCTTCGCTCGCTGTTCAACAAAATATGAACGATGTAATTGTCATTTTACCCCTCGCCGCTCCACTCGATATCTCCAATCATCGATAACCCAATAGAAATGACATGTTCAGTGGTATTAAATCTCTTAAAATAATCGCCAACTCATCGTTTTACGATATCCACTCTGTATCGACACAATAATTAGCACAATAGAAGATTAACCTTACGAAATATCTACAGCGCAAATATATTTTTCATCCTTAATATTTATCCTTTAATCTATAATATTCATCACAGTGCTACGGACACAAAAAATGTGTTCTGTTATTTATCATTTTTTTTTTCATTTTCTCCACTAAACGTGTAAATAATATAATTTCTGTTCCACCTGTCTTCACTGATGGGAAACCACAACGAATGCATCACAAATTTGTTTGGCTTTAACTTTCCATTTTGCTTTTTTTTTCTCCAAAAATAGTTGTATTCCAAAATATCACGCCTTTTTCTACTCGTTAGTTCGATTCTCCTTTCCATTTTTTTTTTTGAACAGACTAAATGAAAATAAATTTATGTCAGAGAAAATTCAGAAGTTGACTGACAAAACGTCATTTTTTTTCAAGTTTTATTTTACATTATTTATTTAGTATATGAGAGAAATTAATTGGATGTTCTCTTGGTCTATCCAGATGATTATGCAACAGCTGATGATGTGATGACATTTTGCCACTCGACTACTGAATTAAAATCACCTTTGATCGTTGGATGCCATTCCTTGGATTCCCATTACTCTATATCACGTGTTTAATTTTCCTTTTTCACTCGTTGAGTACTACCCATGGCAGTAACATCTCGCCTGACAATTCTGTCCCACGATTTGACAGCAGATTTCAACAAGACTCCAGTTCCCCAATGATTAGTTTCTCTTCCAAACTCTTGCAATTGACAAATGGCAATTATTGACTACAATCGATTCATCGGGGACAACTCAATCATAGCTGCTTGGTTTCTTTTTGTATTCATTTTTTTTTCCTTTTCTCGTTTTTTGCTGACGAAATTTCTCAAACTTCGACGCTGAGGGGAGGACTAGATAGGCGAAATGGTTGGCAACAACCCCACGGGAATAACCACGAGGCTCAGCACCTTGGTGAAAATTTGGGATTCGTAGGACCGTGAATGTAACTCCTCAACTCCTTCGGGGGCTCTGAGCCAAAATCGGATGCTGTATCGACGTCTGATTTACGACAGATTATCATTCGTATGTCTGTGTGCAAGTAGATACGACCTGATTTTCCAGACATGAATCTACAAATTTAATGGAGAATTATATTTATTTTTTGCCAATTTTTTATTAATAGGGAAATGTATTCTGCAATTGATGAAATTGTTTCATCATATCACAAAATTCCGGAGGAACTTTTTTTTATTGAAAACCATTTTCTATGAGTTTCCAATATTTCTTGGTATATAATGATAATTTACCTGAGATGAATGAGGTAGCGTAGTGTCTTGTCCCTCAAAGTCCTCTGTCGCAAGAATGTGTGAGATCGTGGTGGCATATCAGACAGATCATAGAGTACAACAAACATTTTAACAACAGTGCCCAGAGGATTCAGTAATGTCACTTGAATTGTACCACTCCTTGGCACCTGATACCCCTTCTTCCCCAGGTTAATATGAGCCTAGAAAATCCACGTAATAATTACAAAAATTGCTTAAGACAAATGCACGAAATAAAATTCTGCAGTTGAGTAATGAATGTATATATCATAGCAAACTAATAATTTAAAAAAAAAAGCAAAGATTTTTCAATAATCTTCCCTAGACTCTCATAATTCCTGATAAACAAAAAAGGAATAATCCTCAAAAGCACTTAAAAATGCAGACTCACAAGATATGCACTGGATATTTTATCTCTGGAGATAGTGTACAATTCTCTAAAGAATTAGCTCTAATACTCGACAATTCCGGAGACACAACCAAAACAATGATATAAAAACTAGTAGACAATAAAAACTGTAAAATATGAATTCACCCCTTAACTCTAGCTCAAGCATTATCCCCAGTTCTAAAATTACCAATTAGATTAATAAAATATAATTCTGAGGATAATTTGAATAATTGTGCCCAGATTCCATCACTACTAGAAAAGAAATTTATGTAGACAATTTTTTACATGTCTCACAATTCGAGCCAACCAAAAAATAAAAAAGTAAACGTCGCAAAGAGAAAAATAAATTTAAACAAAAACAAACTTACAAGATATGGACTCGACACTTTGTCATTATCCCCAAGCGTATAAAAAAACACTGTAACAGGAAGTTTTCGATGTTTGGGACAGAAAGACCCACTCGCCCCGATCTCAGCAGTGAATCCATGAACAGTGGAAACTGGCTCCAGTCTCCCATTGAGTGCGGACTCCTCGAAGCTTCCCAGCAGTGCATGGCTCTGCGGTCTAATTCTGGTTGAGCACAGCCTCTTGACCGGCTCAAATCCCTCCCCAGACTGATCAATCTCCCTGTCAGTCTCCTCCAACGAAACAGCCCCAGGACTGGGTGGTGTATTAAGTTCAAAAAGGGCACTCCTCTTCGAGGAAACAGTATTCAAACTGCTGTCATAATCAAAACAACAGCTTCCCCTCCTCAACGGAGCAGGACTCGAGGTTAATGGTAGTCCAGTTCTGCTGTGAAACACCATTGACGCAGCATTCTCCAAAGACCTTCTGAACCTCTCCTGCTCAATGGCAGAAGGCACCCTGCAATCACTAGTCTCCTCCTCACTCCTCACCTCTCGCATCTTCCTGATCTCCTCCTCCACGTCGTCCTCCTCCTCCCTAATCGTGGAAGACACAGCTGTCTCTGAGGCTTCATGGTGATTATTAAAGTCTTTAAACTTGTAATTTGTACTATTCAAAAATGAACTATCCCCCGAGCAATCTGGATCATCAATCAGTGGCTTGTAACTCTCCATCCTCCCGGACGAATCAGCCCTCCTCTTTTCCTTCTCCCTGCCCTCACCCTGTGCAAATCTCGCCTGATTCATAATCTCCTGAAACCCATTAGCCATCTCGATCGAGTTCTTCTTCTCCTGAACCTTCCTGAAGAGCTGCTGAATTCTCTGGAGTCGTTTGTTCAAAGCCAAAGGAAACTTGTCCTCCTCCAGCTGTCGTGATCTAGTCGATCTAGCATCATTCGTCATAACGTTACTCCCATCGTTCTTCATTTCTTTGCTATTTACAACTACTCGAGGTCTTGTTCCATTAGAAATATCCATCAATCCCTTTCTATCGCCACTGGTTCTCAATATCGCTCCCAACAAAACATCAGCTTTATTAGAGACACTCTGAAGACAGGGTTCACTAGTTCTCTCGACTCTGATGATGTCCCCATTCTGCATTGATTTCCCACAAGACCGACATCCGCAATTTTCAACAGCATTCGAGGTACTCTCGACCTCTCTGTGAATTGGACAGACGCAGTCCTCTCTCTTATCACAATATTCATCGTCAAGGGGTTTCTCTGATCTCTCACGACGACGCAGAGTTTTCACTGGTGTACGACGTCTACCTGATGGAGTTCGGGCTCTCAGTACAGCAAGTACTTCGTCAAATTCACGCTGGCTGAGCTCCAAATTGCAATTTTTTAGTTTCACTGGGTTGCAAGCTTTCGCTTCGTGAGGCTTTGAAGTTAAGTCCTGGATACCCTGGGGCATTTGGGGTTTATCGGGAGTTGGAGAGGGATTGAGGACCCGTCCCGGGACTCGGCTGATCCAGTTGAGGATTCCACTGTCTTCCTTTGGGGGTTTGGTCAAGTCCTTTGGAAAGGAGAGCTTTGACATCAGGTGGGTCAGGTCGGATGGTGGCTTCTCGGGTTTTTCAAGGCTGTAGTAGATTCTCTCGCTTGGGGCCTTTCGCGAGGACAGGGAGTAGTTTATGTGAACTGTGCAGGGGAGGGATGTCAAGTCTTTTCGTAACGTCGAGGGTCCGGGGTTGGGCTCGTGAAAGGAACTTCTTTCGGTGAATGGATTGATCACGAGGTTTGGCTCGGAGCTGATTGAAGAACGCTGGGTTGGGGCTTTGTGGAGCTCTTTCGGCTCGAAAGGCACGAATGATTGGGGCTTTGGGTCCTTTACGCAATGCTGGGGAGTGAATCCTGGAAGAACAGTGGAGAGATCGGTTGAAATTGTTGTCTTGATATCATTCGCAGTTACTGAGTGTTATCGATTTTGGAAGTCATTTAATCAGAATTCGTTTTTCTCGTTTCAGTTTATCGAACGATGAATTTAAACAGATTTAACCAGTTCAATTTTTCGCTTGATGAATGTCGTTCAACATTTTCAGGGCTGCTTAATTTTTCATGAAATACAGGTGAGATTAGAAGTGTTTCATTCGCTCACTCTGTTCAAATGCTGTGTCGAATAAAAGCGAGTGGTAATGATTGTTTTTTAAAGTAAACCTATCAAATTGCAAGGATCATAAATTTATCTTTTAGTCCGATTCCCCATGTTTTATCTTTATTTTACTTTTTGAAACAGTTTATTAACGACCAGTTTTACTTACACCCAGTGAAAAATAGTAAAGAAAGGAAGAAAATATTGTACCATCAGATTTTTTCAGTTACTCTCTACGAAATTTTTGTTCAATTGAGACGTGTTCGATAAATTATTTGTGGAAATTAATTCAAAAAAAAAATTAATACGCCAATACCAAATTAATCAATTGAAAGTCACTTACCAGTCTCTGCCTTCGCCTCCCTCCTCCCTTCTTCCTCGCACCCCTCAGAATTCGGTTTGTACCTCTTCTCATTATTCCCCTCAGCCTCATCCAAACTGACTTGCGTCCAAAAGTACCTCTCTAAGCTCCCATTTCGCAGATAGGTCCTCTCGAATGCCCCCTCTAACTTCTCCCGTTGTCCATCACCCCCAGCCCCGCCAGTAGAGACTTCACTGACTGACGCCAATGGAACTGCATTATCGCGGGTATCCGGAGGTCCACAGGGCAGTGATCTCCTGCGTTTCCTCTCACCATTCTTGATGGACGGCGACGGAGGGCTGCCCTCCTCCTCCTCACACCTGCAGTGATGCTTCCCAGGCTTATTACAAGGCGTCTGTAATCTGTCATCCACCAGAGCTGGCAGAACAAGTGCCGATTCCCCAGAATGAGGCAGTGTTGTCTTGGTAGGTGTCAGTGCCCTAGCACACTCTAAATCCTCTTTACTCTCCACTGCTGGATGCAGAGAACACTTAAGCTCAGGAATGTCTTCCATTCTTGGTAAAGCCCAAACAGAAACCTTGACTGAATTTCCATCGCCAATGGAAGCCAGGGGAAATGTGTGCTCCACCGGTACCTCCCGAAATTTGCGAAGATTGTCAGAATTGTAGGGAACTACTCTGGTTGCCACATAAGTTGGCTTGGAGCCATTACTCCTGGACCACCAGGCTGCCACTTGACTGAAGTGCAGACGTGAACGGACGGCCTGATACAAACCTTGGGAATTCATCATCTCGGAATTTTTACTCGGTACAACACCAATGCACCAGTACTCAAGCAGCATCTCAGTGTTTGGCCATTGATGAATTATAGTGGACGGAATTGGTGATACTGGATTGATGCTGGTGGCTGTTGATAATCCACAGGGACAGTCATTGCACATTACAACCTCGATGCACAAACTGGAGCCCATGGACACCCTCTCCGCAATCTCCTTGACCAGGACGAGATATCTGTTGCACTGTAATTTCATTTTTTTCATGTGCTACTGAAAATCGTCATTTTACGGAGATTTGGGCGCCGTGAACTGATGATTAACGAAGAGATTGGTTATTTCTTTTTGTCACACAACGATAAAAGTATTATCTGGACGGGTGTGATTATAATTCTTGGTTTCACTTCGAATTATCATCACATCCATATTCACTGGATAATCCTTTTATCGCTTGATAACATATGTTATGTGCCTACACGCATCAAAAGACGATTGTTTCGGGCCCAGTAACCTAAAGTGCTATATCGAGCTTAGGGGCCGTCCCGTTTATTGTGAGGGCATTTTTATTTAAGAATCTGTAAAAAAAAATTATTTCATTCCCTGAATTAAAAACTTGGAGGACAAATTATGATTATATAGAGAAGCTTAGTGGGAATGGGAAATTTTTTAAAATTTAGTGAGTTTGAAATGAACAGCTGTTTTCGTTTTTTCAGCTGTTTCTCCTCGTAATAATTTTTTGACATTTTTTTTCGCTGTAGCGAGAGGGGCCCAAGCCCCTCTGTCGAGACTGTCCCCAAGGACCCCTCTTTTTCACCCTGTTATTTATTGGCGTTATTGTCTATGCGATTTTCAGATAGCATACGAAAAAAAAACAAGTTTCGACACTCGGCCTAATGTTTCAGTTCACCCGCGGACAAAATCGGCCGCACCTCGGCCGTTGTGGCTCCGCCTTCTACTAGTGATTTTGCACTCAGTCGTGAACTGGCGCATCACGACCTTGTGACGAAAATATATATTCATGCACTGATTGGAGGATGATTGGGGGGTTGCTGAGGTTGATGAGGTCGATTGTGGGATTTATCTTCAGTGATGAGGGCTTATGATCAGCGATTGGGGGTCTGGGGTGATGGGTAGTTACCAGATAGTGCTGCTTGTCACATGTGTGCTGATTGGGAGCTGCTTGGAGGGGTGCTGCACAGTGGGGACCCTCTTTGTAGCCACGGGGAGGACCCTGAATCCTTCCCTCACAGACTAAGACTCCTAGAGCTCGGATCACACTCAGTACACATCCGCGGTTACCAGACTGCGATGGGGGAGACATGCTTGGTGGCGGGGCACCTGCTATTGCTCCAAGGCAGTGCATTTCTGCAAACATAAAGTGTCGAGGAAATTAGATGGGAATATTCTTATTAACAGAGGTCTCACCACTTTTTCAAGGGCCCGAAGTTTTTCATGGAAACTGGCAATTTTTTCCAATTCCGTCTTTAGTTATATATTAACAACCGTACACAGCCGAAAAGATTGAATAGAAAATTGTACCTAATTCATTAGATAATTCTAATGGATTTGAATCTATTTTTCTGGCAGTTTTTGGACATTTCTATTGAAATTTGTAAGTAATATTCAGTAGAAAAATCCATAGAATTCAATTTTCCTATATAACTTATTATGTTCAAATAGTTTCTATGGAATTTTTTTGATTGATATTATATAAGTCTTTCTACGTTTCTACAAGGGGATTAATACTTTGGGGAAGGGACAAAAATGTAAAGCGGGTTAAAAAAAACAAAATAGAATTGAAAAACATGGAAATGGTTGGGCCAATTAACTTTTTACGTCTGAAAAGATGCCAAAAATTTACGATTTTTAATTAGAACAGCGAAATGAAAATTGTTATATATTCTTCGAATTACCATCACTAATAGAAAAAGTAGATCATAATGAACAAGTTTTGCACCTAATTTTTCATATAATACGGTTATTAAAAGTTTTAAGAAGAAAGAATAGAACACATTTTCATTGACAATATCATAAGCTTTAAACAACATAAATTTCCACTTTCATCTAAATTAAGTGAATGAAATTATCGATCTTCTCAGTTTCACCACTTCACGGCACACCTAATCAATTACAAAATTGTTCATTGAAAAAATTCATCGATTGAAAGAATCACCTTCAAAGTTACCGAGACAACACTCGGTGAATCGTTTTACCAGCATCATTGCTATACAATGAACGTGAAAATAATTAATCTCCTCGTTCATAAAACTTTTATGAAAAAAGTGATAGTCAATGTTAACGAGATAAGCATACTTCAACGAGTGATCACGCACGGTGGTTCAGATGTATTTGAATAAAGAACCCTCGGCGGCATCCAGCCGCTCACAGAGTCTCCTTCTCGTTCTACCCATGAAAAAAAAAAACTGAAAATAAATAACCCGAACGGAAGAGAGAGAGAGAAAGAGGGAAAGCGGTTCAGGGGTGAGTGTACGGGTGTGTGTCATGCGCAAAGTCAACCTCCCCTGTGTGTGCGTTAAAATTCGGTTCCAAAAATTTTGGGAGTCTGCGCGACGTCATCTAGGGGTCTAAACAAAGTGGCAACGGTGGGACAAGATGCTGATGACAACAAAGGGATAGGTCTGGGCCAAACAAATCGAGATTTGGCAAGTCTTTCTTGAGTGATTTACATTTACTTCAAATGTTTTTTTTTCAATGTGAAAATGTTGCGTTATTGGGATTGCAAATTGAAAAAAAAATCAGATACCTATTTTTTTATTTTCAAAAATTATGAGAAGCAAATAAATCTATCGACGCTTGAGAGCTTCGAACCTTTGCTACGTCATAAATTCGGTTTTTTCAATTGGATATAAATTCTTGATTATATTTTTCTTACATCTAGTTTTAATTCAATTCAAATTAATTTAATTAGCATAAATATCTATTTTGTTTCCATTACTGTAAATTTGGATTTATATAAAACAATTTTAAAACATTATCGTTACTTCATTGCGCCGGGAGTTGTGAATTTTTCCTTTGCCATTAGAATTTTGAATGAGACTTTGAGGGAGGGAGGCGAGGTATAATTTAGGAACAGTAAATTACTTTTTGGAATGTTCCGAAGTGTGTAAAGCACTTTGGTAGTACGTATACGGAGTTCAAAGATCGTTCTCGAATAGTATAGCTTAATACGAGTGCGAAATCATCTCACTCCGTTCGGTTAGATCGCGGTTTTCGGGGCCAGAGACGAAAACTTTTATACATCACTCGGCGATAAAAGTATTATCTGACTCATGTATCTGACTCATGTAATTATAATCCTCGCCTTCGGCTCGGATTATAAAGCCACATTCGTCAGATAATACTTTCATCGCCTGGTGACATAATGTACTAATTTCTGTACTGCTTCTCACAATTTCTCGTTTGGAAATTGGTATTACATACCTCTCAAACAACAAGATTTGAAAATCGCTACAAAAAAATATTATTCCTGGGCTCTTGCGGTGCGGCTTTCTGAGACGCTTACGACTCAGACGCTAAGGCTAGACGAGTAAAAACCTTAATCACAACAGGCCGGAAAAAGTGATTTCTGACGCGTGCAGTACGTGCCGAAAGTGACTGGTGCCCTCCCGCCCGTGAAAAACCTCCCAATCTCCTTTGAAATTCAACATATTTCACAAAAATTTATCGTCAAATGAACTTCATCTATTTTTAAATTGAGTTTTTGCTAAAATTTCTCAAAGACTGGACAGTTGAGGACATTTTTGTAAAGCCTTTCTGTAGATTAGTCAGAACTAAAACTGAAACGATTTCCTTTTTAGCTACAGCCTCTTGAAAAGTAATTTCAAAGTTGAAGTCTTTTGTTATTCAACAATTGAACGGTTCATGAGGATCTTAAAATTATGATTTTTTTAATGTCGAGTCGGGTGAAGCATGAAAAGATTTCAATGGATTTTATTGGTTTTGAAATTCAGTTTTCGATGTGCTTGGTCGTTTCTCTTCAAATTCGATACACTTCTCAAAAATGGACAGATCTGATAACAAGTCGTTTAATCTACAGGAAATCGACGAATTTATTATATAACATTTTTGTATAGAACGGAAGGAGCGACGAAAAGATTTTCCCAAAATTGCAGTATCTCAAAAACATATTTTAAATTCAAACCCTGTCATCTCTTTTCTCTTTTCTCATTTCTTACTGCTTTCAAATTCTTTCGGTACATTCGAATCCTAGAAAAGTTGCAATTGTCGAAGTGAAATTTCCAGTGATTATATTTCTGAAAAATCCGTTGCAAAAATATCCAAATATTACGATATAATTACGTAACAGTCGAGCCAACTTTCATTTGGGTATAGAATTGCGTATTTTGTCCGTCAATTACTGTACGTAACAATAAAATTCGAAAGGCAAAAACCGTCACAACTGTTATTAAAGCGATCTATTGGCATTTTTTGAAAATCGCTCTATATAAACACAAATTTACTGTAATGGAATTAGAATAGATAATGACGGCAATTTCCAATGTGAAAATGATTATTCATCATTTTTATATCTTACAAGCCATTTATAAATTACAGGTTTTGTTACGGTATAATTACCGCTGCCCATCTGTAGCTGTTACCCATATTCTAATAATGGCAAATGTAATTGGGCAATTTAGGGATAAGAAAGGTACAGACTCTGCCCTGCAGCCCCCGACTGCAAGAAAAAACAACCCGAGTTTCATGGGCGTTGACTGCCTCGAAAGCCATTCGACAGTCTATGCACCAGAACAATTTATGAGCACTCAATGAAAGTATTGACTACTGTTGGCGGCAGAGAAATAGCAAAACCAAATGAAAAAAATACCTCAACAAAGCGAAACCTTCAACAAAAACCACACAATCTGAAAGAGTATCGAACAGACTTCCTCAAAGAATGTCCCCCTCCTCTAATAATCAAGAACTAACCATAAAGGAAAGACAATTCATCAAAAATAATTTTTAAAAACTAAGAATGCTGAAGGCCGTTTGAAATTGGCTCGCGTGTTTCGCCCACACGTGACACGTGTAGAATTTCCGCAGGCGACCACTTCCCTAAACGAAAATCCACGCAAGATCAAATCCTCTCCCTTTCCTCGTAAACTTTACGATATATAACCGGTAAAAATGTCACTTATTTCCACTCTTTTCCGTTAATGATTGGATTGATGAGCGAAAATATAAAATGTATCCCTGGCACAATAATGTATTAACTCGCAAAATTCCATTGCTATAAATCTATTATTCTACTTTGTTTTCCCACATTTCTACAGCAATTCACAAAACATTAGACAAATGCCATAAAAATGAGCGAATGATAGTTAAACTTTGCAAGTTAACAAATAATAATCCAATTTAAAAACGTGAGATTTTGGCTCATTAGAAAAAATAGTAAAAAGTGGAAATGGAGGTGAAGATTCTTAAATCCCATCAAAGATCGTATTTCTACCGAAAAAAAAATTGGCTAGAGGGTATGCCGAGGGCGTGCAAACGGTTCTCGCAGCTCGATCCGTTCACCTCGGGGGCTCAGACACAAAGAGAGCCAAGTTCAACGTCCCCACAGCCCACCTCGCACCAAAGTGCTACGCAGTTCATCCACTCGTTTATGTCGTTTCGTTACAATTAAACTTCGCTGTATATCCCCCACAGCGTCCCCTCTATTCATCAGAACATTCGTCCAGATTTTGAAATACTTCAGAGTGAATGGTAAATACCGGAGCATCTGGATGTTGGACAGAAACATAATCGCAAGCTCAATTACAAAGAAAATTCCAGTAAAAAAATTAGAGAGACGTCACAAAAATACATAAAAATAAACGGAAAAATTATTTTACGTCGATAAAAAGTCATTTCATTCCTCTGTAATGACGTAATGCAAACGGAATTCACGTCTACGATTTTTTAAAAATTCTGCCGACAATATTTTTTGTCGAAATTTATATCATCGGGCGATAATAGTATTTTGTAGTCATTCCATAAAAAAAGCAATCGTGAACTAAGCAATTTATTCGAAGTAAAAAATTAACGCCAATACACGCCCATAAATTCTCTCCCTCCATCATCCAAATAAGGATTTAATTATAATGAGGTTTCTAGTAGTTAATTAGGCATTCCTTAGCCTTCCATTTCTAGATTTAAAATTGTTTTCGTTCTTCATTTTTGTATTGTGTGTTGCATTTCATTTGATTTTTATTATTTTTCTTTTTGAAGATTCTATCTATATTATAGTAAAAACACCTATGAAGCAAATTTATGTAAGGGTAGTTATAAAGGGAAGGGACCAAAATGTAAAGACCCGAGAGGGTATACAGTCGAGGACTTAAATTCGTGAACAATTTGAAGTTGCATCCTGTGTATTTTACATGGGGTGCTGGTTCAGACTGTTCACGAATTAAAGTCCCCGACTGTACATACTGTAAATAAATATATATAATAAACATTATAATGAGGTTTCTATGCGGAGAAAACATTCGCGGTTATGTGAAAAGCTATTTATCTGACACGAATAAAAAAAACCATTCCGAGTTTAAATAAAAGTTTTATTAAAAAATCCTCGCGGATTCCATCCAAATGGAGTTCCACCAGTTCAAACAAAGCACGTCCTCTAGCGTACCGGAAGCAACCCGGTAAAACCCCCTAAAACCGTCCATATCTCTAGATCGAGTGATGCCATTGGCCCGAGTTAGCTCTCGCTTTGAGACCTAAAAAAATACCTAAAAAAAAATCCTCCCATTTATCTCTTCCAATCTCGAATTATCACCGGTTGGAAATTCCCCTCTACCATTTCCCTATTCAGTAAAGAAACTTGCACTAAACTTAATTTACCAATTAACAACACTCATTAATTTCGTCTCAATCGTTTCGTTATATCCATAAAAAATCCTCCACTCCATGTAAATTTTTCGCATCCACCAGCTAATTAATTTGAAAAAAATGATAATGAATTGAATAACTTCCGATTCTTGTTAAAATCATCGAATCCCCCCAGAATAGTAACTTGTTGAGACGTTATTTATACTAACCGTCACGAATATTTCGTACCCGATTCGCCAGGGCTTCCCTCTTTCACCTCTTATTCGTCGCTCCAGCCAACGTGTTTTTATTTATACTGTATCTCGAGTCTCCTCACGTGGTTGGCCTGCAGTCACCAGCGTTCCACTTGATACCCCACTGGCCATTTAAATCCCTCACTCTCTCGCACTCAATTCCCCTCCGCCCAATGCCGTGCCACTTCATTCTTTCTGCTGGCTGGGCTGTTCTCTCCTCTTTCAGATTAAATAAAAAAGAAACTTGTGTTTTATCCACTAGCTCTTCTCATCGCACGACTTCCTTAAAATGTCCCTCCAACAGTCCTCCTCGTGTTTTTGTACCCTGGATTGAGCTACTCCATGGATAATACTACTATCCGTTCGATATATATGAGTTACTTGATGAAAAATCATGTGATTATTGATTGGTAAATCAATTGTGGATTTATTGCGTTTGATAATAATGTTAATATCAAGTAACTTCTTTCCTCCCACTCTCGGTTCTTCCTCTTGATTTCAGCATGTCTCCCACTCTCCTATCAATCACCGCGGGATATCTGGGAATAAAAACAGTCACGACATTGTCGATTTCGGTTTTTATTTGACGTTATTAACGCCATTAAACAAATTATCATAATAGTCAGTTTGTTATAACGTCTGGGGACAAAAATGCAGGTCTAGAGGGAAACTAACTGGGGGATTACTGTTCATAGATTTTGTATTCGGTTGAGATAATCTTAGAAAGTATTTTTAATTTCTTTCAATGTAATTATCCACTGATATTCACATTAAAGCCGTTGAGTTCAATCTTTAAAATGAGTCACATTAAATTCATTAAATGGATACCAACAAAAATAGAATAAGGAGAATTCTTCATTTCTGTATTAATGAGTATAATTGCTTATCCAATCTGCTTTGCACTCCGGGTATTTTTTGGTTTTAAATGACGTTATTAATGCCATCAAAAATATTTTTATAATTGTTAGTTTGTTATAACGTTTACAGACAAATTACGGATGGAATAAATTGGATTATATTGGATCAGAGGGAAACTAGCGGGAGAAGTACACTTCATAGATTTTATGATCTGTTGATATAATATCAGAATGTATTTTTTATTTCTTTTCGTATGATAATTCATCCAACTGAGTGGAATCTATAAAACCAATCAGAATAAATTGATACGTGGACAACAACAGAGATAGAGTAAAGAGAATACTGGGACTAAATATTAATCACACCGAGAGCCTGATGAAACTAAAACAATTATCGAAAGGTCGTACCTTTGGAAATTCTATCGGCATTATAATTTCTTGAATTCACAATGATCTTTTATTGATACAAATGATCATTCGATGACTTAACAAATTTTTTAAACAGTATTGTATTTATTAATGATAAATAATTATTTTCGCAAGTAGTCAAGAGATTTGGATGAAGCCTTTGTTAGTGGGTTATTCTTTGACTGGCTAGAGAGAATATTATATTCCTTACATAATATTTTCCTTTGAGCGTCAAAGAAAAGTTGTCTAACAACGGCTTCATTAAAAGGGCTTCGTTAATTCTATAAAATTAATTATTCAGGATAATTTTCAGGTCTGAAATACCTGGATATGAAAACAGAGAGACTAACTAATCACGAAATATTACATGAAAAAAGAAAATCTAGTAAATTTGGTGCTCGATAATGATTCTAAATTGATTTTTTATGTAACTTTATTAATGGGTGACCCTAATACTGATGATAGATTAAATTTTCATAATTCTTTTTATCTCCAATCATAACGAAATTTATGTCAGGATGAATTATAAAACATTTTCAGATTAATTAATACATCATCAAGGGAAAAAATTTTAACTGTGCTTGAATCATGACGAAACTATCTAGGAAAGGGAAATTCAATCTCCAGATTATTACTTGAATGAATACAGTATTTTTTGTCCTCAAAAGTAGAAGAATGACTGACACTCTACCCCCGGCAAATCCCCGTTCTCATCTCACGAAAATCTTGGAACAAATTTTTCTCATAATTATCTAACTACAAAATACTTAGACTTCAAAGCAGATTGGATAATAGTATTTTATGCAACATGTGCGTAATTCCATACAATATTTTATGTCATTGTGCCCGTAATCCGCGATTTAATTGAGCGAAGCGAGGTTAGAATCGCGTGATTACGGGCACCTATGGCATAAACAATTATACTCATTAAGACGGGGATGAAGAATAATGAAGGCAAAATCAACTCACTTATGTTGGCTTTCAAGGGAAAACTACTGAAAAAAAGAGGTATTGAATTCTCAGATGTTATCTCATACTCCGGACTTGAACGAATTTTATGTTTTTCTTTCAAGACCTGAGATTATTCCGGAGATTACCCCTTGTATTCATAAAATTACCGCACAAATTGTTCTGAAAAGCGTCCAATTATAAACCATCTAAATATAAAAGCGTATGAAAAAACAATTACCCAACAAAATTCAATTGATTTCTTTGATGTTAAAAAAAGTGTTTCCTTTGTTTTACATCAGAATCAGTCTAACTTACTCGCTTCATCTCATTCAAGTACAGATCTCCGAATGCATACTACAAAATTAATTCGTAATAATTAATTACTTTGCACGAACTATTCAATTCATTAATATGGATCTAAAAAAAAAACTATCAAAAGCAACGAACTCAGAGAGAAATGATTTGAAAAGTTGGAATTGAAGTTCTTTAAAAGCAGAATAAATTTCAAAGATTAAAATCTCAAACGAATGACGAAATAGTATATTTCGTTACGAGTGAGACGGAATTTTCACGAGTGTGAAGTTGGCTGCCCGAGGCGGAGCCGAGGGCTGCCAATCACACGAGCTG
>JAPYZN010001455.1:0-56403 GCA_030522865.1 Psyttalia lounsburyi | reverse complement strand
TGAAAAACATTGGAATGTATAAACAAATTTAAACTAATTAAAATTCCAACAAAAGCTATAAATAATTACATGTAAAAATTTAATGTGGTCGCTTATGACCCTGGCTGTTCTATAGCGACTGTAAATAAATAAATTAAAAAAAAAAATAATCAAAAAACTGGATTTAAAATGTTTAAAAATTTTCTTTAATTTAAAGAGTTTGAAAACTCTTAAAGTCCTATAAACCCCAAAAACATCCGAGTACATACCCCCATTGTTCGTTGAACTACCAGAGGCCACTCAAAACGTGGATCACTCGTCATCCACTGGCAATCCAAAGGAGCGTCTTCAAAAATTTGAACCCAAAACACAACAAAAAAAAAAGAATTGGAAGGGGTTGCACGTGAGAAATGGCGGATGAAGCGCCAAAACACACTCAAGGAAGATTGAATGGACATTTATACTGAAAATCCATTGAACGACATCAATGGTGCTGGCAAGAGACCGAGAGCCCTAATCCAGCCAAGTGGTGGGCCACGTTATTTCTGTATTCTTCATTCTCTCATTGGGATAACACGATGGGCATTTGTGAACCACTACGAGGTTCTCTCAATTTCTCTCCATTCTTTTCACTATGAATGAGAAAAAAAATTGGGAAGAATAGGCCCGTGCCCTGAGTGCATTTGTTTGGAGCTCAAGGAAAGTCAGATAGAGCCACGAATCATCTTCAATGGCGTGTACTGCCACGATTAAACGGTTGAATTCGGGATGTTTGTATTATAATCGGCTTTCGAGTGAAATGACAGAGGCTGAATGTCTGGTCGGAGTTCAGGATGTTGGACAATTCATCTGGAATGCCCGCGCAGGTCATATTTGTCTCCAATAATACGTAAACTAATTAATTAATTAACTAATTGAATTTGTGAACATTCGAGGTGATATTCAACTGGAAACGTAGTTTTTTTTATTATTATCGAACACTGGCCGGTTTTCTTCAATCGAAATCGGTGAAAAATAAATTCTAAGAGCGCGCACTTATTGTCCATTTTTACAGGCCACAACATTAATAATGTCTTGCCAATTATCCTGATTGACGATATCTTTATTTTCTCTAGAGCGATTAATTTTTTTTGCTAAGGATTTAAAAGTTTGTTTCTGAAGACGGTTTGCTCTCCACTCTCGTTCAATAATATCCGTTGACTTGATTTGCATTTTTTTAAATCCAAGATCTGTTCGCAATGATCGTGATCAGAAAGGATGAGAAGTAATGATAAATGATCTAATTAATGAATTATTTCAATGAATTTTTTTGAAGAGAATGAAATTAATTAATTCAATAGGGAAGAATTGAAAAATAAATTAATTAAAATTAATTCATTCAATAGGGAAGAATTGAAAAATAATAATTGTCCTTCGATGAAAATATGGGTAACGATGTCCTCAATCTACTTCCAAACAACAAAAAAATATTTTCGAAAAATGACCGATGGAAAGAAGCAATTGATTTTGTATTAACGGGTTAAAAAATGGAATAAATTCAATTTAATTGCGGTCATTATGAAGCTGATTTAATTATCTTTAAATGCGTAGAAATAAAAATTCAATAGCTAATATTTAAATTCAATTATTTCCGCTTTTGCTAAAAAAATTGCGTTCAAAAAGCGATCAATTTTTCAGAAAAAAATTGCGAAGACAGTCGGAAATATAAGATTTCTCTCATTTCGCTTTTCATGCGCAATTGCTCATACATATTACCTTTTCACTCGACCTCTTATTGCCGTCGTCGATGGAATAATTCAAAAGATTTAGGAGTACCAATGTCAGTGGCATCAAAGAATACGCAAAAACCCACGGAAGAAATTTAATTAAATGAGCCCGAGATCGATCCTGAACTGCATGAGTAGGCAAACTAGAATAGCTAAAAGAGAAGGCGATTGAAAAGCGAGGAATTATTTCAGTGATGCACATGTGTTGCATTATCGATAGTCCAAATTCTTTGGGTTCTTCAGTTGGAGTTTATTGGTAAGAACGCAGTGTGGAGAAGTGAATAGTTGAACGCTATTTGTAGCCGGGCATTTTGTGGAGGGCCATTGGAACATGGTGGACTCTACGATAAAATCTAGTGACAGGAGCTGGGGTGAATGCGACAGAGTGACTAAGATAGGGAGCGAAGGGGATGGGGTGGGTTTTTTCGCTGACAACCCCAGGGTGGAAACAGGACCAATCGGAGTCCGGACTTTGAGGGTGTTGGTTGCTTGGCAACCAAACACACCCAACACCCGAGGGGAGAAAATCCCCTATGGGGGATTCGCATCCTATGTAGATACAGTCAACTACGAAAGTCATCGCACCTTTAACACAACCGAGGTTCAACTGATTGACTCCTCTGCCATAGTATCCTCCATCGCGGGTCTCTTTGTTTTGCCCCAATTCTGTTTTATTTATTTTATAGTATAATTCTCACCTAGGGAGGAAAAGTAGACAAGTCATCCCTCACGTGCAAAATTAGGACCCGAAGCGAAGGCCAGGGTTGTAAGCACGTGCGGAATGCTTGTCTGATTTTCCTCCCGAGGGTTGAATACGATTTGAATATGAGGTTAGAATGCTCACTTTCGGTCCATGTAGGCAGAAATAGTATATTACGACCCATGGCCAGTAAAGTAAGGAATGTCTCAGATCACATGTAATTGTCGGCCGAGGCGAAGCCGAGGTCAACAAACATGTGATCTGGAGCGTTCTTATTTACTGGCCAAGGTGTGTATACTATTTTTCTGCTCGACGGAGCCGGAAAGTGGCAACTGTATACTATTTTTCTGCTCGACGGAGCCGGAAAGTGGCAACTTCGTTTAGCGCAGCGGCCCGAAAGTTGACGCTTTCCGGCCGGAGGGCAGAAAAGTATATTTTTCTCCTAGGGAGGAAAAGTAGACAAGTAGTCCTCACGTGCAAAATTACGACCCCAGCCGAAGGCGAGGGCTGTAAGCACCCGAGAATGCTTGTCTGATTCTCCTCCCGAGGGTTGAATACGATTTTTCTGCCAGAGTGGGCGAAAGTGAGCGATTTCAACCCACCGAAGCGAGGTTAGAACGCTCACTTTCGGGCCGTGTAGGCAGAAAAAACTTTTTGCCTAAATCTTGACTTTCCTGAAGAAATTCGTGGCTGGAAAATTGACAAGAAAGTAATATCTCGCGCTGAAAAAAATACCTTTCGTCTAAAAAATGTTTTTTTTGTACATGGACCGAAAGTGGGTATTCTACGCTCGCTTCGCTCTGTTAAAAACGCTCACTTTCGGGCCATGGAGGAAGAAAAAACTTTTTGACTATGTCTTGACTCTCCTGAAGAAATTCGTGGCCTGGAAAATTGACAAGAAAGTAATATCTCGCGCTGAAAAAAATACCTTTCGTCAAAAAAAAATGTTTTTTTTCTACATGGCCCGAAAGTGGGTATTCTAAGCTCGGTCGCTGGGTTAAAAACGCTCACTTTCGTGCAGTTGGGCAGAAAAGTCGTTTTCAAGCCCCGGGAGGAGAATCAGACAAGCATTCTCCATAGGGTCTTCTCAATTTCCAAGCGATAAGCTTCTTGATCCAGTAAAGCCGTTTTTATCAAAAATATATTTTTTTTCGTTTGCAGACGGTGGTAATCGGTTAGATAAAGCTCGGTAATCTATTACATTTCGTAAGCATGATGCCACCCGACCCAGTTCTCGCAGTAAACAAGAATTATTTTTGTTTTGGGTAACTGGAAGCGAGCCAAGTGAGCGAATAGTCTCTAATATTTGATACATTGTTGTTCTCGTGCAGAATTAGGTAATTTCCATTCATGATGCTGATTGAATTATTCCTACGAACCCAAAAAGACGTATGCACTTAGAGATTATGTATTCTTATAACATGTTTGGCTTCCGAAAATCAGCGAATGAGATGAGATGCGGGTCCCAATGCAAAAGACGATATTTACATTTTTTTCGCTTTATGGGCTACTGCATCGGCTAGGACTCCGACGTGAGTCTCGGATCACAATGACTACACGGAGAAAAAAAGAATGTTCAAAGTAGCAAGAAAGATTGATAAAATCTAGAAGATTGTCGTGCCTTGAATTCACGCTCCTAGAATGATAAACACACTCAGAAAAAAATTTAATTTTGCCAACTATAGTTCTTTTGGATGACCGAATGCTTAAAATTCCGGTAATAAAATTCGGTTCAAATTTTTGTCGGAAGAATATTTGATCGGAATAGTATATTTCACCACTTTTTTCACGTGTTACGAACAATATTTTTCATCTCAATGTGTCGAAAAAGCACTTTTCAGTCACTCGACGCGAAGCGGAGAGTGACTGAAAAGTGACTTTTCCGACACAGCGTGATGAAAATAAATATTCATGTTTATGCGGTATGCCCAAGCTTAACAAGACATCTTCGTTGTCAATAAGATCTCAAAATTTAAATCGAAGGGATAAAAATATTCAATCAAATAATCACTCAAAGTATTTTATCCTAAAACAAACCCTCCGTCCCTCCCCCTTCTCCACATATTTATTTACCCGCTGGTGTTTTCTCATATTGAATATTGATGTTTCCGTCCCCAATAATTGATGTCACAAGCCTATCTACTTCCTTTGTACATTCACCCCTTCCGCCATCAGAGAAGTATGGAAATGCCTGAAAATTGCATCACAAAGCCCTTCATTGTGCCCCTTATTGTTGATCAGAAAGCTTCTACCTGCAAACGAAGTTTCATCACGCACCCTGTGTCAGCCAATAATTAGATATAAAAGCACTCCATAATCGATCTCCATCCGCTCCCTTCCAGACAGATTGGCCCTGATCGCGCCAATTCAAAAAATCCCCGGCGCCCTCCGAGCCCCCAAATTTACTCCTAATTTTTTTAGCCACCCCAAAATACTTACATTTTACCTGAGATCGCGGCAGACCCATCGACGAAGGAGATCCTCAGCGTATAAATTGAGTCCCTGAAATGAGCTTAACAAAGTTGAGTCTCAGAGACACTCGGGATAAGAAAGTCGGTGGAGATGCTCCAACTATTTTACTTGATAACATGTAGAGTATAATGACTCCAGGAGAGCTGATGGAGATTGTGTGTGAAGTGGTAGGGAAGGGGTTGAACCAAGAAACGAGGGGGATGGTGAGCTCGCGGTAGGAGGCAACGTTAATTACGCGTCTACGAAAGAACATGAGGAAGAAAATCGCTGAGGATAAAGTTCCTCCTGTCTACTGAGTTACTGAAGGGCTTATACCTGGGCCAACGTATGTGATGAAGGCTAAAAGGGTAAGGGGCAGACATAGGTGATGGGAAAAGGAGGGATGATGCTGATGTTATTGGCATGATGGTGTTGAGGCGGCCATCTTGGCCCCTGTACGAAGCAAAGGGAGAATCCAGGAATCCCCGGTCCTTGTTCCTATCAAGTGACACTCGCTTGGGGTAAATCAGGAGAGGGGCAGGGGCGGGGAGGCGGGGGAGGTGGTGAGGGAATAGGGGGGGGGGGGGGGGGGGGGGGGGGGGGGGGGTCGCCAACCTAACCTGGTCCGACACCGCCCTGGGCCACCCTTTCAACCTAGCTCGAACGATAGAGGGTCCCGGGGGTTGCTCTGGTCGTCATAGCGACCTAACTCGTTGCCCAACCCCTACAGCCTCCCGGCGCCAATTCGTCTTCGCTTTCCCACGTATGTTCACTCTACCCAGGCGAACGGCAAACATGTATCTCTGTTTTTTGTCCCTCTCAGTTGTGGGGCTTTGTTTTTCAGGGATTTTCAGGAGTTCGTGGGCTTGGATCACGTGCAGTTAATGGGTTTAAAAGGTCAAGATTCTTTAGGCTGATGAATAATTCCGGTGGTTTTAAAATAAGGATTATATGAATTTAGAGTTTTAGGTAGTGTGGCGGCTGAGAATAATGAGGAAAAAGATATTTTTGGGAATAATTGATAGAATATATGCAAATTCAATAGTAAAGTGTAACATGTCAACGTGATAATTGTTTTTTGATGATAATCGTTTTTTTAACTGATTTGATATCGAGTTAATTTTTTAAAGGGAGATTTCCAATCATCCAGATTTTGAACGTAATCGCAAACTGACTAATCGCAAACAAAATAATTTTATGTCCAGGATATAATTAAATTATTTATGTACAATTATGACTCACACAAGTCAAGGATTCATTAGACATTGAATTCTAAAAGAATTTAGAATTTTCTACTGGAAAAATGCCGAGGCCGCAGTCGGGACTAGAACCCGAGACCTCCCGGGTACGCGCGGCGTACTCTTTTAACTGAGCTACTGGACATCGGAATTTTTTCTATAGAAATTCTTTAACCAACAATGCCTGAGGAATTCACCAGTATCTAGAGAAAAAAAATACTATAAAAATAGAAAATTGTTTGAACTGCGATTGTTGGAGGTCACTTGGTTATGTGACTGGTGGGGCCGGGTGGTAAGTATAATATTCAGAATTGATAATATCAACAGGAGCTATCCACTTGAAGGAAAAATATTTCAATAACGTTCTGTGTATATTAATTTATTTAAGTTATGTCAATCCTGCGAAGGACGACGGTTTTTCCAAATAAAAATGTGGTTAATGAACAAAATGGTGGCAAGACGGCCACGCAGAGCGCACTAGAACGGCATGAGCTCGTCGTCGCGACGTCGATGCGCTCAGCGATGATGAACTCGTGAATGTGAGGGGATCTCGAGACTTTCAATATCATAGACAGAGGCATTTTCTTCTGAGACTATATGATTACCTTCAATTCATACTTAATCCTAACGGACCCAGTGGAGACTTCGTTGAGAGTTGGCAACAGTTGAATATTTCCACGATTTGAGAGAAAGTTGACAGTTGGGAGAGAGTTCGGGTAATGTCGGATTTTATGGGTATCCCCCAACTATCAACTTTCGGTGATAGTTGAGAGTTTGATTTTTTTTTAATTTGAATTATTATTAACCCCAGAAGGAGGATACGTACTCTCAACTATCAACTATCAACTTTCGGCGAGAGTTGAGAGTTCCAATTTTTTTTTTCATTTGGATTGTTATTGACATCTGGAGGGAGTACACGTATTCTCAACTATCAATCTACTTTCGGTAATAGTTGAGAGTTCGAATTACTTTAAAATTTGGATTGTTATTGTAATTATCCCCAAAGTCGATAGTTGAGAGTACGTATCCCCCCCCACCACCAGATGTTAATAACAATCCAAATTAAATAAAATCAAAGTCTCAACTATCTCCCAAAGTCGACGGTTGAGAGACACCGATAAAATCCGACATAACCCAAACTCTCCAATTTCTGTTCCCGGAAGGGAAGGCCCGGGTGTAATAGTTCGTAACCTCGAAATCGCCGTGGCGAATTGCAAGAATAGTATATTTTTCACAAGTCGTCCTCACGTGCAAAATTACGACCCGAGCCGAAGGCGAGGGTTGTAAGCACGTGTGGAATGCTTGTCTGATTGTCCTCCCGAGGGTTGAATACAATTTCTCTGCCGAAATGGACCGAAAGTGAGCATTCTAACCTCGCCTTGCTCGGTTAGAAACGCTCACTTTCGGTCCATGTAGGCAGAAAAAACAATTATTAAATCATGAGCAAACCTCATTCCGGACCTCATGCCCGATTTCTGCAGGTCAGAAATTAGATCTACTGATGATTTGATCAGTATTTCGCGTGTAATCAGGGTCGTCGAGTTCGAGGTGACAAATTATTACACCCGGCCCTTAAATCTCAGAATCATCTGAGAGTTCAACTCTCAACTTGGTCCGCTAGGGACGATCTCTAACGTTCCAATCCCTCTTATAAAATTGACTGACGACAGCGCAAAAATAAATCGGCAATTACAAATTAGGCATGTTTTGTCTACTGGAAGTAACCAGAGACCGCGATTTACTGTCGAGTCTTTTTCATTGTTAATAATTTGACCTGAACCTGGAAAATCAGCGGTTCGGTAATTTTATTTTCTCGCTGGAGATATCGACAGATGCTAAACTGGCGTTGCTGCTTACACCGTCTACAGTAACAAACCCCATTTCATAATACCACTCGATTCTTCGCGGTCCAATGAATTGGAATATGTTACGCAATATTATTTTGTTACGTACGGTCGCACCCAATTCTTTGGGATTATAAAAGGCCGGCCCCTGACAATGGGTGCGGAAAACCGGAAACTTGCTGCTACATGGGTAACATCTTTACAAACAAAAACGCCTCAGATGATTTACAAACTACTTGCGAATCCCCAGTACGGGCATAAAAATTAGCTGAAATATTTACGAGTGAGAGAAAGAGTCGATCGTTTGGGCGTCTCAATTCATTTCAATCGTCATTTTTCGTTCAACGCTTTCCTTTAATGACATATATCCCCTCGTTCTTATTGTGCCGCTGGGTTCAAAAGATTTACGTTTTTATTTTCGAAGCATTATATTTTTTCGTTGAGGAGTTTGAAAGATTATGGGCCCTGTCAGAGGGCTAATAACTGAGTCTGCGGTACATACACACATCTGATACCATATAAAAGGAGGAGGGGTAGGGTCGCTTTACAATCGTTTGGTATTAAATACTAATCGTAATGGTGAATAACAAAGAGAGAATAACTAGTACGTCGCCTTTTTCGACACATAATGGATTTCAAAATGCGATGCGGGATCTTCAAAGAGAACTACCCGGTGCTCCAGCAGTACCGACAAACGTGCAATAGCGAATGCAAAAAAAGAATGAAAAAGAGAAAAAATATATAAGAAATACAGTGAGAAAAAAATTCTCTTTTGCCAAGTGAACGTATATAAATATTTACATTTGGAATATTTTCTTTTGCGATCGGGACAACTGCCAATGATAGATTTCAATTTTTTTGGAATTTGTGATAAGCAATTGTTTGCAATTTGACAACATTTTTGGAAATTCAACACACGATAAAATTTTCCATTGCAAAAATACCGAGAATACAATTTATTCCCGTGCAAGTATTAATCGATTATCCTATCATTTTTATTAATTTTTATATTTTCAAGAGAGATAACCAATCGTAAAAGAGGAAATGATTTGCCAAACTCAAGTAGACATTGCGAGATTGTGAGAATTTCTTCAATGGATAATTATTCGTACAAGCGCACGTTAACTATCAATGCCATTAATTTATAAATAACTCACTCTGATTAATTTGTTTATACAAGGAAATTAAAAAAGCCCTCAAAAACAAATAATAATTTGGCTAGAATATATTTTGTTACAATCATGATTAAAAATAAATTAAAATTCTCTTTAAATTACTAATCTCTTTAATTTAATATATTTCATATATTTCTTCTTTATAAATTAATAATGAAACTTCTTTGGGGAACAATCGATTACTGTTTCTGGGACGTCGAAAATTGCTTTGATTTTTTTAAACAATTTTCCATGGATAAACCAAAGTTAATCATCTTTATAATTATATTTTATAATTATACAGTTTTTAATAATCTTTTCAATTATTGAAAGGATGGAGTTACTGGAAACGGAAGTCGAGGAGATGAAAATATGACTAGTTCAAAAACTAGCGGCCAAGTGCGCTTTTTTATGGGGACGTATACATTTATTGAATATTCAGGACAAATAATACAGAAACTGTATAAACATAGTGGGGTCCATCTCTCTCTTGTCAAGGAGAAAACCCGAAAGGACCACTTGAGGAGAATAAATGTGAAAGATCGAATAAACTACCTGGGATGTTTTTAGAGAGTTTACTCATGATTCTACCCAAGTGTGTGTGTGTGTGTGTGTGTGGATGGATGGATGTATGAAGAAGTAGAGAGGAAAAAAATACGAGTTACAGTCGTTCATCATTTCGAGTGGATATTTAGTCCTGCTACCCTAGTCCTAACTCGCCGATCTCTGCCCAACTCTGTCGATCGCGTGAGCAATTAGTGAAATACTGCTAAGATTTTGGAAATTAAATCGTTGAATGAGACGAGCAAGACCGGACGAAGCGCCTAGATCTCTTGGACAAATTGGCCTTAAATTTCTGAGTCAAAACTAGTCCACTCATTTTTTTTAGATCAGTCTCTTACTCTAGCTGGCTTGGGATTGCCACTCGGGATAGCCCAGCTGATTTTCATAATTAATTAACAATTTGCTTCTTAAACTTGGGGAACAAATTTTTTCAGACACACATCTTTACTTGTGTCGAGAAACTCATGCATTGAAATTTGACAATAAAAAATAGCTTACAGTGGGAAAAAAACTCTTGTGAGTAGGTTTTAGACATAAATGAAATTATTGTTTAAAAAATAATTTGATTCCTCAAAGTAAATTTAGATGAATCCATTAATTAAATAGTTTTATCGGATCGAATCCGAGATATTTCAATGCAAAAATCATTTGATTTAGTTCGTAAAGTCGTTCTAGTGGTGGAGAAAATCATTTCTCAAAAATATAATGTAAAATACGAAATTTATCCCCAATTATTTTGTACTGACGACTTGTGGGTAATTTTAGCTGTTAATTTCTCGGTAATTACCCATTGATTTTATTCTCAGCAGAAACTTGGTAGATTCTTGAGTAAATCAAACGAAATGTACTTCTACTTCTACTCGAGTGATTACCGTATACTGAATCCAAAAGTAAAAGAAAAAAAATGTTTTGTACTGGATAAAATAAAATTGAACATTTTCATTGATTAATTGGGGAAACTGTTTTCTCGATAGAACAACGCGTGACACGAGGATATGTATGCGACTGGGGCGGTGGCCAGGAGCTGGTAAAGAGAAAGGGGAGTGATGATACCGTAGATCTGCCCTCGTTGAACCGATATACCATATATCCCTCGTGGGAGCGAGGAATACCGAATTTCGCATTTCTTTTTCCCGCCGGGATTGACAGGGATGCGCGGGATCTGTCGTCCCTCGTGAGACTCGGTAATGAAACCGTTCTCGCCACCCTCACTTCAGAGAATTCATCATCCCTCGTCATGAGGCATGCGTGATTCAGCTCGCATCAGAAAGCTCGGGTGCAATATCCACGAAGAATTATTCAACAACGAATATCGCAATTCTAAGGGTGTTTTACACTGATAAATAAAATAGAACAAAAAGAAACCTTTTATTATTTGCTACTAAAATGAACTGAAAAGTTTTAAAAAAAAATAAATAATTAAGTCATTTTATAAATAAAAGCGGGTTCTATCGTGAGCAAGAGGAAAAAGAAAGTGCTAAATGTTATTAATTTTACGATCAAAATTTAACACGCTTTTATTTATAAAATAATTTAATTCTTTAATTTATTTTTAAGCCCCAAATCCAAAATTTATTTGTAATTTTTTAGTTCATTTTATTCACAAATAATAAAAGCTGGTTTTTAAAAAAGGGGTTTTTTCTGTAATTTTATTTTCAACTTTTTAGTCTTTTTAATTATTATTATTATTTATTTATTTTTTTAGGTTGCATTGTCATCTCATTTGTACATGTATGCAAAATTTCAGGTCAATTGGAAATTGGGAAGTGGATAAAATTTAATTTGCAAGATTTGATTGCAGACTAACAGCGGGACAGGTGAAACTGAATAAAAGCTTGAGAAAAATAAAAATTCTGGGGACTATTAGTAGAAGGGAAGAGGAGAATCGTGACATTTCGAGTTCATAATTTGTCTGATATATTAACAGAATTTTTAATTTCAATCACTGCAAGGAAATGTCTGGATTTCATTAATTTTAGCAAAAAACTATTGATTTCTTAAAATTTTATTAGTTTTTGTTTTGTTTTATTATTTTATAATTTTTGTTCTGTCGTATTCCAATTCCAAACTATATTTTCTTGTCGATAATTCGGATGTGTCAAGAAATATTTGTAGTGATTCAAAAAATTTCTTGAAAGTTAATCAATAACTTCATTTGAATTAGAAAAAAATGTAATATCAAATCATTTTTTAAATCTTGTATTTAACTTAAAAATTCAGCTCAATTAAAATTTTCAAGCAATTGAAGATTCAAGAACATTGTTACCTGAATCCTTAAAATATTCTATAATTTTATAAAAATAAACATTTGATTGTCGTTAATTGCCACAAGTCAACAATAAAAAGGCAGAATTTTTCGACGTCTTCCCCCTTGTCCTTAAACCTCTCGAATAAGAATCGAGGCCCTTCGTTACAATAACTAAAATAATCCGAAAACTGCAATATAATAAACCACCAGAAAACCAAATTATCCAAATCGAGACAGGTGAGATTAACTGGGTAAAGATTGAGTCCTAGCGTGATAAAAATAAATGAAAACAAAAGACCGAAAGACGATTAAAAAAAGTACCGCTGAAAAAAAAAAGGAACAAAAAATTTGAAATGAACCCGAATGAGGGATCGCTCTGCTCCTCTCCTCCCTTGGCACGTGCACGCCGTTGAAAGGGTCCATGTACAGAAAAGTTTTGACGTGGACCCAGTGGTTTTTTCTCAATTGAAAAAGCGGAAACCGACTGTCGAGATACGGATCTGACCAATCATAAAGCCGTGTACATAATGGCCGGCGCTTCCGAGTGGTTTCCGTGTACACTAGAGATTTTTCATTTTTTTTTTTTTCAATTTTTTTTTCTCAAAACCCTTATCCACTTGAGAGCCCACCCTTTCGGGAAAATTTCCAGTGTATAAACACATGCGGGACGTGTGTGCAATGAAACTCAGTGGATATCAGTCAGGTACGTTTATTAATTGACCGGCATTCCCGTGATATTATTGTGCAGAGCAATCAGACGTGGAACCACATTCATGTTTCATAATAATTTCGTTCTACCGGTGGGGGGATGGTTGGGAATTGAAGCCATAGAAATTCGAGGTATTGAGTATTTTGGTCAGTGAAATAATAATGAATCATTTGTCATTGGGGAGTTTATGGGTATCAACTAGTGTAATTATGATGGATTAATTGTGGGCAGAAGTGAAGACTGAAATTAAAACAAATCGATCAGGGAGTTTGATTGTTATTGGGATTATGGAGAATGTGTAATCCCTATTTATTCAATGAGTAATTAATGGAGAATTTTAGTTTCAAGTGCAATGAGAGAAGAAATTCATCTGACTAGGTTTTATTAAGCGGTGAAAGCGGATAAAAGTCATTGAGTGGTTGGGCAATTTTTCCCCGGACTTCCAGGTAGGTTTTATTGAGAATTTAAATTAGTATATTTCTCACCTAGGGAGGAAAAGTAGACGAGTCGTCCTCACGTCGAAATTACGACCCGAGCCGCAGACGAGGGTTGTAAGCACGTGAGGCTTGTCTGATTTTCCTTCCGAGGGTTGAATACGATTTTTTTGGCAAAATGGACGAAAGTGAGCGTTTTCAACCGACGAAGCGAGGTTAGAATGCTCACTTTCGGTCTATGTAGGCAGAAATGGTACATTTCCGGGCTGTCGTTATGGGGGTTTTTACTCGTGTGGTGTTGGCGTCCGAGACGCAGGCGAGGACAAGAAATAGTATATTTCGTAACAAGTGAAAAAATAGTATATTTCGTAACAACTGAAAAAAAATGGTTTTTGCCGAGTGGGAGGTTTATATCACGAGCCGAAGGCGAGTCATATAATCCCAGGAGTCAAAAACCAGTTTTTTCACGAGTTACGAACATAATTTTTCATCTCAATGTGTCGAAAAAAGTACTTTTTCGACACAGTGTGATGAAAAAAGGTTTTTGGCGATTGGGAGGTTTATATCACGAGCCGAAGGCGCCGATCAGGAGCCGAAGGCTCGTGATATAATCCCAGGGGTCAAAAACCATTTTTTTCACGAGTTACGAACAAAATTTTTCATCTCAATGTGTCGAGAAAGAATTTTTTCTGCCCACGTGGACCGAAAGTGAGCGTTTTTAACCTCGCTTCGCATCGAACCGCCACTTTAGTCCATTTTGACAGAAAAATCGTATTCAACCCTCGGGAGGAGAATCAGGCAAGCCTTCCCCACGTGCTTGCAACCCTCGACTTCGGCTCGGGTCGTAATTTTGCGGCCCGAAATATCATATTTTTCACCTAGGGAGGAAAAGTAGGCGAGTCGTCCTCACGCGCAAAATTTACCATTTCTAACCGAGCGGCATATTATCTTCAACTTTCCAGATAACTTAGCCTGTGAATTAACATATTCACCTTTAAAATGGTGATATACATTCGAAGTTTAATTCTATAAATCGGCGGGATTGCTCTCGGCAAACGAACAAGTGAATAGAGAAAATTGCGCCGACTATCTCAATCAACAAGTGCACTTGGAAATATCTCGGTAATATTCGGGTATTCAGAATATTTTTCAAGATAATTATACGCGAAGACTTTAATTACCGCTCAGCGCCTCGATCGCGTCAATGTGCATGCTATTCATTCTCTTCCTCCGTATTCGCTTAGAGTAGGATGTAATCTCCATCATTGAGCTCTCCTCAATTGCAAAAAATGAGGATGGAAAAAAAAGGGAATCGTCGAGAGAGAGAAACGAAAAACGGTAAAATGCTTAGAAGTGCATTGGAGACTCGTCCTACCTCTGAATTCTATCTCCGAATATTCATTGCAATGGGGACTAATTGAAACTCATAATTATCATGCTGGATAAGTGTCATTGAGTCGAAAATAATTAGAAAAAAATGAGAAAACATAGGGACCTCCATCGAGCAATGGAGCAGCGAAAAAACTTTTTTCTTCGATTTCCCTCTTTTGAGCTCGCATATCGCTTGGTGCACGAGATACTCTAGGGGTGGAGTGGGCAGGGGTTGTGAAAGAGGCGAAATAACAAAAAAAAGGAGAGGGAAAAAAAGGGTAGGATGAAGTGAGTGGAAGCAATGGCGTCCTCGTGAAAGCCGGTATACGATTGGTTCCCAAAGGATGACGGGGCAAAAAGGGAGAACACATTTTTTGCCACCCTTCGTATATACTGCCCTCGTTGTCATTTTAATTCCAACTCCCCCTCAGGGTAGAGTCGATGAAGGGTGCCCTTTGAGATATACCCTGCATGGATTTGATGTGCCACGCTGAACTCATTGGTTCCTCTTTTTAATTCTTTTTTTTTTACTGCGTCGAGATACGGGAATTAAATGAGATGAGAGTAATTACATTTTTCAGTATTTTGTCGAGCAGAGAATTTTAGCGACAGTGTTAGAGGCAATTGTAAATTTCCTCGGGAGAATTTAACTATCGCATGAAATCATCGAACCAGTGTCGAAATGGACAAAAATATAGCCATCAATTTTTTTTGCCGAAAACTTTTTGTTAAAAAGTTTTCTTTTCTTAATGGACGGTCGAGAGGGAAGGTCTGTCGTGTGTAGATATTTACTGGATTTGCCATGAGATGCTACACGAAGGCTATCGAAACCTTACTGCGGGTGATACGCTACCGCGTATCTCGATTTCACCTGAATCTGGTGTGCAAAAAAAACTTGAAGTGATGATCTGGATCTTTCCTGTTTGGTTAAAATTAGCACTAGGAGTTATAGTTTATGAGAGAGTGGCTAAGATTAATTTTATAATTTTTAGTTCACATAACACCTGCGTTTCTAATCAAAATTATTTTTTGATGAATTAAAAGGGATCACGAAAGAGTATCTTTCGACACATTGAGATGAAGAATTATGGTCGTAACTCGTGAAAAAAGTGGTTTTTGACTCGTGGGATTATATCCCTCGCCTTCGGCTCATGAGATAAACCTCCCACTCGTCAAAAACCATTTTTTTTCACTTGTCACGAAATATACTTTTCTACCTACATGGACCGAAAGTGAGCATTCTAACCTCGCTTCGCTCGGTTAAAAACACTCACTTTCGTCCATTTTGGCAGAAAAATTGTATTCAACCCTCGGAAGGAAAATAAGACAAGCATTCCTCACGTGCTTACAACCCTCGCCTTCGCTCGAATCGTAATTTTCCACGTGAGGACGACTTGTCTACTTTTCCTCCCTAGGTGAGAAATATACTAATTCTCACCTAGGGAGGAAAGGTGGACAAGTCGTCGTCACGAAAGCCCGTGGGAAATGCTTGTCCGATTCTCCTCCCGAGGGTTGAATACGATTTTCTTGCCAAACTGGACGAAAGTGAGCGTTTTAACCGAGCGAAGCGAGGTTAGAATCCTCACTTTCGGGCCCTGTAGGCAGAAAAGACGATTTGATAAAGCTCACCTAGAGTAAAATATTCATAACATTTCCTTCTCCTCATCGAACCGGCAGACAATCTCCGTGAAATCGTCGACGTAGAATAAAAAAAGCCGTAATGTTATTCCAAGAGTACATTGCCGAGAACGAGTGATAAAATGTCAGGAGAACGATAGCTGGAGAAGAAGTGGTACAGCAAAGATAAACACATAAAAACACTTCCCCCAACTCCCTCATAAAACGCAATATCCTCCGGAAAAATCACAATATCCTATCATCCATGAAGAATCAAGATTGACAAGGTTGCTCATTCGAAGACGTCAAACCCTTGAAAAATTGATATTGTAAAAAAGCCAAGGGGCCCAGTGAAATGGCGTCGTGGATTACGCTGAGATAATAATACCGATAATATCTCGCAGTGGAGGAAAAGAGTAAAAGAGAATAAAAAAATGGAGATAAAAATTGAGGAAGAACAAGCTGAATGATGAAGAAGTATAGAGACGAGATAGCTGAGGTGAAAAAGGTCGGTTCGACATCGTTGCACGCTAAGGGCAGAGAGGAGGAGTGGGAGGAGGTAGTGAAAAGAGGTAGGGACTCGGTAGCAAATGCAATGGGCAGGTTATCCCCCCCGAAGTTGTACACGAGAAAAAAAAAAAAAGAGGCAATCCCTCGACTGTATGTGACAGCCATTTTAAATCTGGCTTGTCTCTGCCCTAGGTGTATAGGATCCGCAAGGTGTCCCGCTGATTATCATACTCCAGGCTTGGTGCAAACCGCCCCCGTGGCTCTTTTACAACCCTCTCCCCCTGAAATGCATGCAGGGTAGACAGAAAAAAGGGCGAGACAAAAGGAAAAATATGAGTGATACCCTATCTCCTAGCACCGGGAATCGAATGAAAGGTACCCCTCGCTCGCCATCTGATAGCGTTTAATTTTGGGATAAGCCTCGAGTGGCGCACTAGTTGGCGATAAGCCTCGAGGGGACGGAATATACCTCATTGCCTTGACTTATCTACCCACTCAGTTTTTTTTTTTTTTTCATGCTCCTAGAGGAAGAAGTAATAACAGGCATCAGTGAAGTCCTCGATGAAAAGAATGCTGATACACATCTAATAAAGGTGGGAAGAAAGAAAAGGTAAACAAGAGAAGGTTAAATTTTCCGCATTATGCTCGTAAGTCGTCTGCCATTGGGAAAATTCCACTGATTATTTTTCCAACCCAAATTTCCGACAGGATTGGCCCATTCGACGTCACGTGGTACCAAGGACCATGGTATTATAGTGGTAATTTTTTGATAATTCTTCATGGTAGTCCTGTATATAAAAAACCAAATAATATCCAGTCGAATGAACCCCAGAAATCTGATGTGAAGTTGTCATTTGTTTACAGAAATTTGGATTGAAAAAATAATTCCCCGATTACCGCTCGAGCTTCAAAATTAATCGATTATTTCCCTCAAGGTTCCCTGCAGACAAACGAAGTCGTCAAGTTCTTCATTTGCTTGCAGCGAACCTATCGGGAAATACTCGATAATTTTGAAGCTCTCGTGGTATTACAAGTGAGAATTGTTGAACATGGTTCATAAGGCCGTCTTCACGATAATTTTTCCTAAATAGAGAGAAACAATAAGCTAGAATAACAGACCAACGCAAACCTCTTCCTATTTCTCCCACCTAACATTCCCCCCCGTGAACAAAAAAATACGCCAGCCTCGAAAGAGCCCTCGACCCGGGATAAACCACTCGATCATCAATCCTTTACCCTCCTTTTTCCTTTTCATTATTTAACGAGCGCTGCTCCACGAACCAGAAATGCACGAGGCAAAACAGACAAGATAAAAAAAAAAAAAGAGAAAACCGTAAGCCACAAAAATTGTCCATTTCCCTTTTATTCTATTTTTTAAGGGTGAGTTAAGCGTAGAATACTTGCGCCATAGAGCCTGTGTAGGTGGTCTACACGTACATAGACAGCTTCAGTAAAAGCAGCCATCGGAACATCTTCTCTTCTCATTACTCAGTCTCATGGTTCTCTTCCCCCTTTATCCACCCAACCCTTTTCACCACCCACTTTTCTACCAGAGCTCTTAGTACACTGGCAGTCACTCACCGGGGGCGTCTAATAATGTCGCCAGCGAGGCGTTCCAACGTTCCACGGTACCATCCCCCTTTTTCACCCCTCTCATACCCCGTATATTCGCCTTCAACATCTCTCTCGTCTCCACCACCTCCAGGGTGAAACATCAACCTCTCCTCTCCTCTCTCTCTGTCCCTCTTTCTCTCTTCCTTTTTAGTTCTCCTCAGTCTCTCACACAAGCATCCCACCGACAAAATGAGCTTCGCTACGTCTGCCACCCTCCTCTGCAGCAGTCACCCCACCCTCGAGCGTCCTCGCCTTTCCAGCCAATTCGCCCATTCGTTCCCTATACTGTACTCTCGATAACGATGAGGGTAGAATCATGGCTCGATGTCCTCCAGTCCTCTAGCGAAACTTGATAATTCACTGGATCGTTGTTGAAAAATTCGCCAATATGCTGTGAATTTTTCTAGTTCACGGATTGACATGAGAAAATCATGAAAATTGAGGGGATGAAGTGGTATTGGCATTTCCATTGGCTTTTATGATTTGTGAAGAATGAGGGGGTTGGAGGGAAAAGAGAAAACACCCAGGGAACAGAATCCAAAGACTTATGCCAGGTGAAGGCGAAATTTAGGCGGTCTTCGGAATTATGCGCTAGATTTTTAGGAATTGAATTCAATTCCCGGATTTTGTTCTCTCCGGGGTTTTACATCCCATGCCGAAGGGAGTTTTGATGAGTTATAGGTTGGAGAATGAGTTTATGATAGTCGTGGAGGAAGAGAATAAGTTCCTGGTGAAAAAATTATTGTCTATGACAAATGTACTAGGTCATTTAGTCTGCTCTTTTGACGATCTTCATTTAAAATGGAAATTGGGGAATAGCTTAGTTTATGTATTTTTTTTAGTTTATATATTTTGAAACGTTTGAGACAAAATATTTGTTACGATATATTGTCACGAATCTTCAATTTTTCGTTCGTTATGTATTCTTTTTCTACCTTCATGGACCAAATCGCTTTCGTCCATTTCGGCAGAAAAATCGTATTCAACCCTCGGGAGGAAAATCAGACAAGCATTCCACACGTGCTTACAACCCTCGCCTTCGGCTCGGTCGGAAAAGTAACTGTGTCGGAAAAGTAACTTTTCAGACGCTTCGCGTCGAGTGACTGAAAGGTACTTTTTCGCCCCTTTGAGATGAAAAATTATGTTCGTAACTCGTGAAAAAAGTGGTTTTTGACTGGTGGGATTATATCAGGAGCCGAAGGCGAGTCCCACTCGCCAAAACCATTTTTTTTCACTGGTTACGAAATATACTATTTCATCTCAATGTGTCAAAAAAGTACTTTTTAGACACAGCGTGATGAAAATACTTTTATCGCCGAGTGACGTATAATATTTTTCGTCTCTGGCCCCGAACATCGCGAACTAACCGAACGGAGTGAGGTTAGAATCGCGGATTTTCGGGCGCCAGGGACGAAAAAGTACTTTTCAGTCACTCGACGTGAAGTGGAGACGGACTGAAAAGTTACTTTTCCGACACAGCGTGACGAAAATTAATTTTAATGTCTTTATTTTCAAAATGATAACACACAATTTCCGATTTAAAATACATTTTAATTACTTTTAAACCCACGTATTCGAATAAATATTTCAAACTTGAAAGGGACGTAAATTTCAATTTGCAGCCATTCAAATCCACTGATTTGCATGTCTCCCAAAGGCCGAAACAAAAATTGAATTTGTTGGTTGAAATCGGGGGCAAAACGGAGTATTTCCGCAACATAATAAATTTTCTGATGAAGTAAATTGCAAAAAAGTGATAAATAGTGTCTAAGTGATATTGTACGCGCAACAAATCGCGAACAGTGACTCCAAAGCTAAACATTTAACTTGTCAAACGCCATTCGGAAACAAAGATAAGATCTCCAATGTTTTTCTCAACCAGACACGTGTCCAATTCTACCCAATGGAGTGTGTCAATTACAACCCCAGGAGATGACAAAGAGAGCCGAGAGAATTAAATGCCTGAAATGATGTCAAGGGGTGGAGATTGAATATACTGAAATATATTTCCCCGGCAGAACCGAAGTGAATCACCCGTTAGATTATTTGGCTTTATGGTGCGGGAATATCCTATGCCAATATGATGTGGAGGGCTTGTTCACAGCGAGGGTGGTGGGTAGTCATGGTAACGGTGGCACCCGCTAGTGTCGGCTCCAACGCCACCCGAATCCCTCATCTCCGCCTCATCTCTCTCCACCCTTCCTCTGCCATCCCTACCCAATTCGTAGCCCTTCCCGTCCTCTAGGATCGCAGCTATGGGTTCTCGGGTGTGGTGGAGAACCGGAGAGGAAGAAGGGGGGAGCATCAAATGCCCCCCTTTTCTACTCAACCACCCCCTTTGAAGCCATCCTGTTACAGATATAGCGGTCGAGGGTACCTCTACGCCTCCCAACGATCAATATGGTGGACAGACGCACCGACACCGGTCGGACTTTCACATTGGACACTAGATCATTTATTTGCCTGCTTGCAAGTTATTTTTTTAACTTTAAAAATATCTCTCTGTGAGATATTATATTGAATTCCATGGCAATTATTCGGAGACTATATTTCAAGCCAGAAAATACGGAAGAAATTAAGCAAAACTTTTAGATTAAAAAAATTTGAAAATCGAAAAATAAATGTTCTTCATCTTTGAAAAATATCTCTCAATGAGATATTATATTGAATTCCATGGCAATCATTCGGAGACTCTATTTGAAGCCCGAAAATGCAGAGAAAATTCAGCAAAATAAACTTTTGCATCTAAAAAATTTGAAAAGCGAAAAAAATTTTTTGTTAATCTTCAAAAAATATCTCTCAATGGGATATTAGATTGAATTCAATGGCAATCCTTCGGAGACTATATTTCAAGTAAGGAACTGCTGAGAAAATTAAGCAAAGCAAACTTTTCCATTAAAAAAAATTGAAAAAGGAAAAAAAAATTTGTTAATCTTTGAAAAATATATCTCAATTAGATATTATGTTGAATTCGCTGGCAATTATTCGAAGACTATATTTAAAGGCATAAAGTGTTGAAAAAAATTAGCAAAGTAAACTTTTGCATAAAAAAAATGTTAATCGAAAAAAAGCGTTTGTTAATTTTTTTGAGTCACGAGAAAATATTCGGGGAATTCACTCGGCGAATCTCTTCAGAGTACAATTTACGATAGAAGACAAAGAAAAAATTGCTCTAAATAATTTCAGATTTTAGTTTTTCTTATGGAGACACTGGAGGGATATTTTTGAGTACTTGTAGCATTAAACTCTGTACCGATATTTTGAATTCAATTTTTATTTAACAAAAATCTAGGATGAATGACACCATTAATGCGTATAGCACGATGCGCGTCGACCTCAGGTGTACAAACAGACCTGCGGCGATATACATTGCAAAAAAAAGCCTCCGTCACACACTGGAGTTTAATCTTCTGCCCGAAGCCATTTTTCATATACATTATAGAGTTCTTCCACCGCTGCCTGAGGGCGTCACCATATATTTAACAGTTCACGCTTTGTTCAGAGGGAATTTTGTATTTTTACCCCTCAATGGAACTTTTCATGCTAGTTATAGGTGATTCAAGTTGTGTATTGATCAATGTTTATTCTTGGAGGAATAGACGCGATTTTTGGAACTCCAGGAACGTCCGAAAAGAATTTTTGCGGTGAAAATTATTCCTCCGTTTGGGACTCGTGTTGCATTTTAGCCACTGCCAAAAAATTACCAAAACCTTCGGAAAATTCATCGGAAGACTCAAGGAGTCAACAAATTTTATTGAGCGGTCAGGTATTTTTTGTGGAACGTCTTGATAACTTTTACTGAGCTCTCCAGGTTTACTGAGCAGCAAAAAATATAACAAAATAAAAAAACACAACTTGATTACTAAACGAAACGATAATTTTTATCGAGCTTACCTCTCCGTTCAGTAATAGTCACTCCAGATCAAATATAAACCCAAAGGATATTTTTCTAAAAAACAATTGCGTAAACTGAGAGAAGGATGAAATTGATTGTTTAAAATAAGGCCAACTGAGAGTGAACAATGAAAAAGTAATATGGAGATGGAAAGAGCGTTTGAAAACCATATTATTGTTAATAGAATTTCAAGGAATATAATTTCAGGGAATATAATAATATTAGATTTTTCTCATTGAAAATTATGGAGCGATTAAAGATGAAGACAGACAAATATTTTTTTCTTCTTCGGAGTATAATTGAAAGTAGATTTAGATTAAGTCAGGGCGCAGGCATTGAGCTCGGAAGACCCGCTGCTGGTTAAACCGTGCGAGAGTCGAGTTCCTTTCTTTTTTCTTTTGAAATTAACAATTGTTCACAAGCAGTGAGTGAGCAAGCGGCGCGGCGTCTCCGATTTCAAACGCCTAGCCGATTTCAAGGCGACTCGCAGCGCCGTATGAGATCAAGTACAATTATCTATTCATTCTATATATTTTTGGAGAACTAATTGATTGAATTGAATTCTGAAAACTCATCAATTTTGAGGTTAAAATTACTATCGTAAAAGATTAATTGTTAACTCCGGATTTTACTAAAGAAAAGTAAGTTAAGTAGGTTCGTTTGAGGTGAAAAATTTTGTTTGTAACTCGTAAAACCTCCCACTTTTTTCACTCGTTACAAAATGAATTATTTTTTCGCAGTGCCGCATAAAAAATGAAGACAATTGTATATAATTGCCCAGTAACCACTGGAATTAACTGAGAAAAAAATAGTTGAATGAAAACTAAATTGTTTCAAGGAAGAAATTAATAGTGAACGAAGAAATGCTCCAGCACTCTTCCTGCCTATAAATAAATTAAGGTATGTATAATAATTTTGGAAAATTGAGAAAAAACTTAGGGTCCACTGGACCCTAAGAAAAATCCGCACGCGTTGAATAGTTGACGACATTTTTTCTTCAATAGTTCATCAGTTTGTAACATAATTTTAATCACGCTGTGTCGGAATAGTATATTTCGTAACAAGTGAAAAAAAATGGTTTTTGACGAGTGGGAGGTTTATGTCACGAGCCGAAGGCGAGTGATGCAATCCCACGAGTCAAAACTACTTTTTTCACGAGTTATGAATATAATTTTTCATCTCCATGTGTCGAAATAGTATATTTCGTCACAAGTGAAAATAATATAATCCCACGAGTCAAAAACTACTTTTTTCACGAGTTACGCACATAATTTTTTCGCGTCGAGTGACCGAAAAGTACTTTTTCGGCACATTGAGATGAAAAATTATACTCGTGGGATTATATCCCTCGCCTTCGGCTCGGGATATAAACCTCCCACTCGCCAAAAACCATTTTTTTTCACTTGTTACGAAATATACTATTTCATCTCAATGTGTCGAAAAAGTACTTTTCTCCGCTTCGCGTCGAGTGACTGAAAAGTTACTTTTCCGACACAGCGTGGTGAAAAAGTACTTTTCCGACACAGCGTGATGAAAAAGTACTTTTCCGACACAGCGTGATGAAAAAATACTTTTCAGTCACTCGACGCGAAGCGGAGTTTCCAAGGCTCGGGCATGAAATGTACTATTTCCGACACATTGAGACAAAAAGTTTTGTTCGAAATTCGTAAACAAGTGGTTTTTGACTCGTCGGATTATATCACTCAATTTCGGCTCGTGATATAAGCCTCCCCCCTCGCCAAAAAACCATTTTTTATCACTTGTTACGAAATACAGTACTCACGGTTTCCTATCGGTATGATTCATTAATTTACTATCAATTATTCTAACGTGAAGATAAACACTTTCTACTATATCGCATGCATGCATAAGTAAGCAGTTACCAAATGCCCACGGGGAATTGACGATACACAGTTGAAAAACCACGTGGATTTTTGATTGGTGCGGCATCGAGTTCGAGCAAACCCCCCTGGTATATGGCTCGTTGAATCGGCAATTCCCCATGCTTTTACCGCCACAATATTCGTGAATCGAGATGATAGTTACCCCAATGGAAGCCACGTGTTCTGTATTAATCTCATCAATTTAATTATGAATAATCGATAATGCTCAATTTCGGATAGTACTCCGTACTTCTGATAGCATCTCAGACCTCTTGACTGATTGAAATTCGAAAAGGCGTCGGAAAGAGACACTCTCACTCCTTATCTTTCTTTTTTTCGTTTTTTCAGGGGGACGAATCTTGGTCCAATTACCATGGTCCAGACTTTACAGGGAAAATGGCTGGCATTCAATTCACGTCGGTGAATGATAAAAAAGCCCCGGGTTCTCGTCTCATGACTACGCTTTTTTTTGCATTTCCTCTTCCATTCCTGATGTGCAAGCCACGATTAATAATTCCTTTGATGTAAAGTAAAAAAGAGGAGCGACGTTTAGAAAAGGCAGCTGGACGTTCTGGTTATGCTGGCGTTGCTACCTATTCTATATTCGACTCCCTCCAATTCTGACCGATAACGAGGGAGTTTGTATCTTCGGTGGAATCTGAAGAATTTGGCACTTCACGCGAGGATAAAATCGGCGAAAATAAGAATTTAATGAACACACGCAAAATTTTTTTGCAGACATCGGGCAATCTTACGTCGACAGAAATTATTGGGATAAATTACGGTTTGGGTAACTTACGGGATCGCTCAGTATTTGTTGACTGCTTAATAACAGTTATCTATCAATTAATTGATTAACCGTACGGACGGACATTTTTTTTTAAAAGTATATTTTGGTGACTCAAAACGTTCTTTGACATAATCTTTTGAAGAATCTTTCAGAGCTTTTTGAAAGAGAGAATAGTAAAGAATAGTAATAATAATAAGTACACGGAGAAAAAAGTTTAAGAAAAATTACGGAACGAGTCACGTAATCCGCACGCTAAGATTCTTTTCATGAATTTTTGTACGAATTAAAGAGAATAAGTCTGTTGCATCTTTGAAAATGTACGGAAAAGTCACGTAATTTTTTTGGAACTTAAACTCTAACAGTAAGTTTCTACAAGAAATTTCAAGACTTATTACGGCTCAGAAAATAAAAATTACGAAACGTTCCGCAAAAATTACGGAGCGTTTCTGAAAATCTCCGGCAGGCGGTCAACTTTGACGTGTCAGGCAGACGAGTAATTTTTACGGAACAGAAGGTAAAATTAAACGTGGCAATTGCGTACTTTCTGTGAAATTTCAACTTCGCTGGCAGATTACGTGACTTGTTCCGTATTTTTTATTGGATATTTCTCTCCGTGTAGTATTTGATATGGAGCCAATAACTGCACCAAAATCGAGAGCTCAAAATTTCAAATGTCCCGAGTTAACTTGAGTTTAAGGGCCGGGGTGTAATAATTCATCACCTCGAAATCTCCGTCACTCATTACACGTGAAATACTGATTACATCGTTAGCAGACATAATTTCCGAGTTGCAGAAATCATGCGCGGAGGTAGGAAATTAGGTTTGCTTATGATTTAATAATTATTTTTCTTGTAATTACTCACGGGGATTTCGAGGTTACCAACTATTACACCCGGGCCTTAAGAGCGGAGCATGCCTGATATCCAATTAATTGTCCTCCAATTAAAAAATCCTAATTATTATCATATTCCGAAGCCCTCTAAGGCAGACAGAGAGTCCCGCGTGTGTACACCTTCAGAGCCAATTCCCTCCCGTCAACAGAAAAAAAACCGTCACGACGCATCTAAGGCTATGAGCCAACGAACGTAAGAGTTAGTTAGAAGAATCACTCTAAACTGGAGCTCAAGTTGTCTAGTTCTCCAGAGTCTAACAAGTCGCATCTGAAGAACCTCTTCTATTTTCTTACCTCCATTTCTATTTATTATTTCGTATTTTTAATGACGAGCATGTGAATGAAGGAACTTGCTGAGAGAAAAGATTCAAGAGTTTGGACGAGCATTGCGATAATAGAAGTCTCTGTGTTGGGTACTCTAACGTGAGAGTGCAAACACAAAAAAACTCTGGGCATTTTATACTTCAAGGAGAACAAAAGGGGGCTTCAAGTTTGCTTAACCAAACTGTGTCATTTTTAAATTCAAGCAGGAGAGAAAAATATTTTGTTTGGATAATTATTTTAATTTGGCTTTTTTTTTTCCAGTTACGAATACTTTTGGAGATGAGTGTACATCACTTATGGTGGCTCTTAACCAGTTCGAACATCATGAGAGACCCTCCCCTGCGCTCTGACTCCTGCGGGATTGTAAACATGGCGACTATAATGGCGTCCTAACCCTCGAGAGAACACAACACGTATGATGTGAATGATAATGATCGTTTTGAGGACATCATTTGAGAAGACTTTGAGTATATCCTGCGATTAATGGGCATTCTTGATGATATTGCAATGGTTTGTCGTATTGTTCAGCTACAAGTACGAGGACATTCTTCATGTGCTATTGAATGCTGTAATTTAGCTGGATTTCCAACAGAAGTTTTACTATGTTGCACTCTTAGAGAAACCGAGCACAGACTGACAACGATAGTTTGAAGTAGTTTCAGGTAACTATCGATTCAATAAGATTAGGCACTAGGAAAATAGTTAGTTAGGAGTAGTAACTACTCCGTAGTTTCCCGCTCAATGAGAAGTTTAACAAATTCGAAGTCGCTGATTTTTTTAAACAATTTATATCTGAAAAGTTTTCGGACAGTAACTCGGGGGGATAGCTTCGGTACTAAAATTTCTTGGGCTTTGGGCTTGGTATTATCTCAAAAAATGATTTTTGGTAGTGATTACTATTTGGTGAGAAGATCGGACACTTACGAGTTCTGAACCGAATTGAAGCAGTTGCCAGAGTCTGAATTAGATAAGGATCCAATATTAATCGGAATATTTTGACTGACTTTCTTCTCTGACTTTCGTATCCGGAAGATTTTAAAAGGAACAGTTGGGTCTAACTTGTCGGAGTGAATCCTGATTCTGGTTTAATATCATTATCAAATAACAAAGGTCTGCAGGACTTGACTACGGTGAAATAACCGGTCATATTTCTGGTGAAAGTGAACGGTATCTTTGGGAAAGAGACAAGCTTGTCAAAGTTTCGTTTTAGGTTTGGGTCTCATCACTTCCTGCGGGAAAGTGTCTCTTTCAGGAGGTTTATATCACGTGCCGAAGGCGAGCGATACCCCACGAGTCTAAAAACACTATTCCCGCGAGTATCGAAAAGTGTGGGGACTGAAGACTCCGTAAAATCTCGCGTTCATAAAATCTCACTTTACACACGGCGTAGGAAAAAAAATGAAACAGCCTCACTTGACTAGCCTAAAAAATAAACTATAAAATATGCCTTCGTAATATTAAAAAAATTAAACAATATAAAAGACGTACTTTGCGTCCGCCGGGGCGAAAAACTGGTCTCGTCACTGAGGCCCAACAAGGAACGCTTACTGAGCATGCGCTCGAGAGGGTAGATTGCGTAATGTAGACTGGGGCCGCTAAACGAGGATCAGGACGCTAGGTGAACATTTACCCTTCAAGGAGCAGATATTTACAGTTACTAGATCTGCAACACATGTAATTTTTTTACAAGTATAACATGAATTAAGGCCCGGGTGTAATAGTTCGTAACCTCAATATTCCCGTGGCTGATTATAAGAAAAATAATTATTGCATCATAAGCGAACCTAATTTCCGACCTCTGGGCATGATTTCTTCAAGTCGGAAATTATGTCTGCTCACGATTTGATGAGTATTTCACGTGCAATGAGGGACGGAGATTTCGAGGTGATAAATTATTACACCCGGCCCTTAACTTGTTAAGGATCAATATGGCGCTCGCTTGGACAGCACTCCTGGTGGCGTTCGTAGTAACCAATCGTCAGGGGTAATCCTGTATAATAAAATCGAATCGAAAATAATCGAATGACGTCACGTTCCCATGTAAGGGTAATCAACGAGGCGAACGCGAGCGGCCGCGGCGGCGCTAGTATTGTTGAACGCACGTTCTCAATTGTACGTCTGGGTTCCCGAGGTGGGAGACAAGAATTTTAGTGGGGATTGGATGGAGTGGGGGTAACTTTGAGGAATAAGATCTCCTCAGCCCGACCACACAGCCTGCAATTAAAGTCGAAGTGTGAGAGCTGGCAGACGAGGGATCCACTTGTGATTGGGAAAAAGTGGGGGTAAATTTGAGGAGTACGTCTTCATCAGTTGGACTGAATTAGTCTATCGCGGCAGCCAAAACAAGTGATTAAGAGGAAATTTACCTGAATTGCGGGAATAAATCAGGAGAGATGGAAAATCATTGCAAAATATGTGCCTCCGTTTAATTAGTCTTGCAAATAAACAAGAAAATTGGAACCAGCAGGTATTCGTTGTTCTCCCGGCAATCTCGTCTATATTTTTGTCACTTTAATATTCATTGAGAAATAGAAATCATTTTTAATTGTCTTCTTTTCATTTCATCATTTAATTTTGATTTAAGGGGAGGGCGCAACCCCGCCGTTGCGTCCCCAAGTCTTCCCCACCTTATCGGGCCTCCATGACGAAAAATAGAGTATATATCATTTGGACGCTAGCGTCGGTTTTTTTGTCGTGTAAGTTGGCAGCAGCCGGGATCGGTAAGTCAGAGACGAGGGTAACCGACGGCAAACCCGCAGGGAACTTTACACGACTCAGAGGCTTTCGCCTATGGTCTTTATAAAAAAATCTACTATTTCACTATCACAGGCTCATTGCGGCTGGTCTTGAGACGGTACTCGGGGATAAGGGCTCTTAACCTCTTGTCCTAGAACAAGAACTCTATGCGACGATTAGAAAAAGACCTGGGCACCGAAGGTATCGTTACTGAGTGGACATGTCTTATATTGAGAAACAAATCTACAAACGAGAATAAATTTTGTTACAATCGGCAGATTTTAAAGTTCATTAAAACGAAACAATTTTAGGAGATATGAAAAATCATGGATCCACGAAAATGCTCGCCAGGGTCTTCCAGCTTATTATCACGGTCTGAGCATAGGATCATCTCCGAAAATCCAGCGGCTCGGGTAACGATCGTGGGCACGTTATAGATACATGTACAAAGAACAAAAGACATGCATGAAACTTGGGTTGGGTCTCTCTGTTCTCCCATGAAGGTACAAATGTACAACTCCGGTTCTCGAAGAGATCCCACGATCTATTCGACAAACAGACAGACGTATAGGCCCACTGAAACCTGATGGAGAGAGATGAAAATAAGGAAAAAACTGCGTATACCCTCCAGCAAACAGACAATACGACTCATCGTTCGATGGACAAAGCATCTATTGCGTAAACACTCGAGGTATATACCTATGTGGGGTGAAAACCTCAGGGGCCAAGAGGAGTAAGAGTGAATGAGATGAGAAAAAAGGAGGAGTGGTACGACAATGCATCCGGCATAAAAAAAAAAAGAGATATATAATGCATGCTGGCTCTCTGGCCAATTGTAGATCACTCGGATAACCCATGACGACCGCTTCTATTTCCGATTCAACTGAGGTACTATTGTTACGATAGTGGTACGTAGGATTGAATTTCCACAGATTCCCCATCTTGATCATCAGGCCAGTATGTTTAATAGCTTTCCTAACATTTTCATCAGGCTCAAATGCGCTCCCTGGGGTGTCTTACTCGCAATATCAGGGGATTACTATCGGGGAAATTAAATGTATCAACTTAGGAATGGTAGACCGTACCCAAGCAAATTTTATATTTCTTTTATTTTGGAAGATTTTTGGCGATATGGAAATATACCTCAACTACGACCTACACCACCAGACTATACCACTTTTTACAAAATTTTAAAAACGCTTTTTAAAAAATTGAAAATTTGTATCGCTCTCGTGAGTTGTCAGTTAATTAAAAGTTGCCATCATTGACTGGTAAATATAAATAATTTAAGTAGTGATTAGGTGGATACTGATGATTTATTATTAATTTCGAGTGTCAGAAGAGCTCCTCCTAAACCAAATGAGTTTTATTTCTATATCCCGGTTCCCAGTGGATTGCGCATGCCAAAAATGATTTTTCGAGGGAAAAAAAATAGACTTCAATTTTATTGGCAGGCGAAATTTGGTATTTTTCATATCCATTTGGGATACAAATTTTCCCTGATTTCTGAAATGAAAATTTATTAACATCGCGAGAATCAAGTGTTAGAAATCATTAAAAAATCGAGCAAAAATGCCTATATTTCCGGTACAAATGACGGACTTCGCTGGTTGCTCGTCAATTACGCAATTGAATTGGAAAATTTATTAAACTAAAATTTATGGGACTGATTTCGTAATTTTTTTAGGTGATTTAATCAATAAATTACGGAACCGTTTGGAATGATCGCGTGGTTTACCTACAAATTATGTGAAATTTCTAGAAAATTTGTAGTTATTGAGACAATCTATTTTATTGCATCGCTTTAATTTTTAGGTATTTCAATTTATTTATTGAATATTTCTCCCCCGTGTATGTGATAAAGCCGGGCGGCTCTTATATCTCATGCTGAAGTTCATTCGGCGAGTTACTCCTAACGGCCATCGCCATCTACCGGAATTCTAAAGAATTAGAGATTTGTCCAATAATAACTTGTAAAAAATTGTTCGACGTTTTAGAAGATCCAATAAAATTTTCTAATTACCTCTGGTTCTACAGATTCACAGAATTTTTTTTTTTGGTGTTCGAACAACTTCTGAGATTTTTCAATTGAAAATAATTTTTTATTCTTATTTCATCAGCGTATTTAATAAATTTATAATGCCTAATTAATAATTATATTTATAATGCATATAAAAAAATAGACAAATATCCGGATTAAATCTTCTTAGAACGCGGAGGAGTAATAATCGAAGTGTGAACTCCTCCCCTCCTCGAGGAGTCTCTTTAAAAAAATATAAGTTGTTGGAAAACCATAAAAAGATAAATAAAAACATTTGGATACAATTATTCTTGCAATTGGTGCAATGCCCTATCCATCTGTACGTATAAATTAAAAACAAAAATGTATTTTTTTCTCAGAAATCGGTGGACCATTGAAAGGCAATGAGAGAAAAAATAAAACTCGGTATTGTAATAATTATTTTTCGTTGCTAATTTATCGAATTGAGCCGAAAAAGATCCTTTATACTGTGAGTTCAATGTGGAATACATTCAGCCAATGCTTTTTCAGTGAACAATATCCGCGGATTTTTTTAAACCAACAAAGTTCATAGAAAGCCCTGCTAAAATTATTATCACTCGTCGCTCTACCCGCTCATCCTTTGATTTTTATTCCGTCTGTGCGCTCGTCTAGCTCTTTCAAGGACGTGGCAATAGCCGCTGGAGCCATTGCGCCAAACAATGCACAATGCCTGTATCTTTGAAGAGGCCTCGGCGATTGTTACTGATATCGACGGTCCTGAAAAAAGTTAGGCCAGCGCACATGTGGAAAAAGTCTCAAGAAGCAGTCGTCGGTGCCTCCGTGAACTCTAAATAACAAGCAATGATTACTCTCAAAGTTCTGTTGTCGACAATTTGTAGTTTTTTCTCATATTTTATGTATTTTATATTTTTTAATCAAGTCTTAAAAAATTCGCGATAATTAACGCATGACTGCCGCTAAATGTTCAGTCTTGAACGTGTGAATTCAATTGAAATTAAATCGATCATTAAATCTCGCAGTCAATTTGCAAATTCATTATTGTAATTTTTCATGTTAAATTGTCATTAAAATTGCAATGACATCTTCAATTGGCAAAGGTATTGTCAAAATAATTAGCGTCAACTGACAATAAATATCATCCGCTACTAAAATTTCAGTGAATCGAAAATTGACGAGAATTTTTAATATATTTCATGATTTTTATTGTCACGTAGGCCGGAAATTACCGCTTTACCGAATATTCAAAAGTTCAACTGATCTTTCAATTGAAGATTCTCAGAAAAAAAGTAATTGTTAAAAATCCCAAAATATTTTTCGTATAATTTTCTAGAATGTTCGGAATATGAAGTTCCCATTCCCGGACGGATTTGCGAATCTGCAAAGCATCAGACGCAGTCAACAGTTCAATTAATTGTATGAATTATGAGTACCGTACTGAATTATTCCTTCTCTCCTTGGCTTCCTCGAAAATAAAAATCACGGTTTTTCTATGAATTTCGCGTACATCCGGTAGCGCTTGTTGTCTTGTTTTTCGCGAGTGAAATAAATCAGATTTTTTCCCAGTTTCTTTACTGCGATTAAAACTAAGGTAAATGGTTTTATATTCTGAGTTTTTTGCCGGTCAAGCTGGAGAGCATTGTTTCGAGTGGTCTCTGCTTTCGACACCGACAGTCGGTGGCGAACGAGTCACGCACCGACCCACCAACGCATCGGAACATTAATTTAAAAGATATTAATTCATGTAAAGACATCCGCTACAATTTCAGCAAAGGAGACCGCCAATTATAATTTCTCCTATGCCGGGACCTCTGCCTAGTAGTTTTTATTTTTGACTATCGAAAAACTACGGCACTCAATATATCCAATATATTTATATTCTACTGTTTTCTAATTGTTTATAACATCACGATCCGTAGCCCCATCAAACCCAAATTTAATCCTCCATTCCAAGCCCGGGAATTTCTAATTCCGCTAGTTAAAAATTCTCATCTTCTAATCAATAAATGTCTTCGCAGACGTTGCATAAAAATATGACCAACAATCTAAATAATTTCATACCCCAGTATTTATAAATAACTCATATAAACTGAAAACTTTGGAATGTAAATCCGTACGCAATTAGAACATTTTTTTTTGTATTTCAGAAATGCTTAATAAATAAATAAACAAACAAAAAGTCTGGTTATTCCCTGCGGGAGGGGGCTGGTATTGCCACGGTCTCGGTGTTAGGATTTGAATCAGGTTAACCTGATCAGGAGCGGTCGGGATATTGCCCCGGACAGTAAACTACGGCAAGAGTCAGGTCCCACGGATCAAGAGTTGATCAGGCCCCGCTCCGGGGGCTATTACTAATGGAAATAATTTCCTCCTCGGATCAAACCGCGACAATAAGTGTACCGTTGCGGCAGACTTGGCAATATAGGATCCAATCCGGATACGGACTACGGCCAACCGGAATACATTTCCCCTCGGGTATATCTCGGTAGATCATATATTGAGGATTGTTCTACATATATGGCTTGGCCAATGGGGCTCGCATTTAGGGAGGATTGAGGGAATAGGAAATTTTCTTGCGATAGGTGAGGCTTGTTAACGCGATTTGATTTCGATTTTCTACGTAAACGATTACCCTTGAAAATATTTTCCAAAAAACTAAATTTCATTGAACCTCGTGAGATTTATATTCAATTGCAAGAAACGCTTTCCCTCGACTTCCGATAAAAGCGTAACAAAAATATTATAATCAATTCTCAATGACTGGAATGTTAGACGTCAATGGTTAAATCTAACCCCCGCTGTGAAAAAAATAAAATTAATGACTGATTTAAATTGATGAATGTCTCTTTCAGTCACTCATTATATGACACATGAGTTGTCGAGCCGAAAAAAAATTGAACAGAAAAATTTAAAGATTCCTAAACTTTCGAGATCATTTCGGAATTCGTTCGACTCGAGCAGAGAATTCAGGAATCTCCTTGGATGCTCGAGAATTTCACGAATCATCCATTGATAAACCACGCGCACTGAGTTTATATCAATAGAGGCATGCCGGATGGCGTCCTCGGTTGATGCGCAAGCGGCGAGCCTTCAAATTCGAATTCTGTATACCGAATTTTCTGCATAAAGTCAACAGCGATCGGAGGAAAATCGATGGTCGGGGGAGGTAGGTCACGAATCCAATGCTTCGGGAATACTTCTGGACTACGTATGCCTCAGTACACAGCGAATTTTGAAGGAATTATCAGTACCTTCAACGCTAGGAGGAAGCAGGATAAAATAGGCTGACGACCGACCAAAAAATGACAGTTTACGCTGAGAGAAAATTTCAGTAGAAATTGTCATTCCGTTTGGTAATTGTCCTTTGACCGCTCGACGAAATGACCGCAGTCCTCAGTAAAATCTGTTTACTCCTCATTAACAATTATCTCGACGTCTGCATAATTTTTATTGCACATGCTGAATGTCCTTGAAGGCTTAGGCAATTATTTCCGGACCGACCAACGTGTCCAGCAATTCCCCAGGGGAGCGGTAATTTTTACTGACATTTTTATTCTCCCTCCACGGAGAAAAGAGTTTAAGAAAAATTACGGAACAAGTCACGTAATCCGCACGCTAAGATTCGTTTCATAAATTTTTGTACGAATTCAAGAGAATAAGTCTGTTGCCATCGACATCTAATGTCAAAAGAGCCCAAGATAAAATGCTCACACTGCAATGTTACACTAACCATTCCACACATAATCCACAAATGCCCACAATTTATGCAAGAAAGAAGCAACACAATGAAAAACATTGGAATGTATAAACAAATTTAAACTAATTAAAATTCCAACAAAAGCTATAAATAATTACATGTAAAAATTTAATGTGGTCGCTTATGACTCTGGCTGTCATATAGCGACTGTAAATAAATAAATAAATAAAAAAAGTCTGTTGCATCTTTGAAAATGTACGGAATAGTCACGTAATTTTTTGGGAACTTAAACTCCAACAGTAAGTTTCTGCAAGAAATTGCAAGACTTATTACGGCTCAGAAAATATAAATTACGAAACGTTCCGCAAAAATTACGGAGTGCTTCTGAAAATCTCCGCCAGGCGGTTAACTCTGACGTGTCAGGCAGATGAGTAATTTTTACAGAACAGAAGGTGAAATTAAACATGGGAATTGCGTACATTCTGTGAAATTTCAACTTCGCTAGCAGATTACGCGAACTTGTTCCGTAATTTTTATTGGATATTTCTCTCCGTGTACAGAGGAAAAACCCGCGAGGTGATTTTAATGGGACGCCGATCGTAATTTGTGTAACAAAAATGTAATTTTTAAGAGCCTAAGACAGCCAAAAAATATTCCTCAAAATGATCGTGGCTAATCAATAAATCAGCTGATTTATTTATCGGCCAATAACGAACAATATCTCCATAATTGTCACGAGTGGTTAAAAACAAAAAGCGAAGAAATAAAAAATGATTCACTTGTCACCAGGGCTCCTACCACTCCTTCCACCCCTCATTCCCCAGAAAGGAAACATAAATAGTTCCACCCCGATGAAGAGTGCAACCCTCAGTCCCTGAAAATCCCTTCATCTTTACAAAAACCATTTGTACCACTTATATATCCGTACGTGTAGCACACGAGTGTACGAAAATGTTGAGAAAGGGTGAAGGGAGTCGAAACGAAAGGGCGGGCGAGAACGACAGAAGAAAAGAGAAACGCGCATAGGTGCGATTCTATAGAGGTCCCAGTGGGCGTGGCGTTAGCGACGCTTTCGTCCAATGGTAATCCAGGAAATATCTCTCTGTCGAAGGACAATGTACACGTTAGGTATAACGTGTTTTCCCCTAGCCTTCCAACCAACTCCCTCTCTCGCCCCCTCGTTTTCTAACCGAATAACTTGAACACAGTGTGTTGCCGGGAGGTTTCATGCTGCGAGGCAGTAGAGACCCTTGTCCAATGCATGCACATTGAACGTTAGAGACGACTGACGAGAGGAGGCCAGTGTAATCCAACCCCTCTTTTGGTCAACATGTGTATAGTACAATGACAAAGAGTCGAAGTCGAATGTCCAGACGGGAACGAGATGACCAGTCGACCCGTGAAAGAGTTTGCTCCACTCGAAATTGGTCCAGAGATGGGCTATATCCATTCTAGATTCTCTCTCCTCTTCCTCCTCCCCCTCGTTTCATTATTCCCTTTCTGCTGTTATTTTTTTTTTCTGATTTTTTTTTATTCTATTTATTTGGAATTGAACGAGTTGCCAAGGATTTTCGATGGCATCCTGCGTTATACGAATGAAAAAAAAAATAATAATAAAAAAAGTACACTCCATTGGCATTGGTCTGTTGCTCAACGATAGAGAGACCCTTTGTCCATGGATTTATGTATTATTCCCTGTTTGATGTACCTGAAATGTATTATTCAATATTTAATGGGCGAATTTGTGGGTGTGTACATGAATTTCAGAAAGTCCATTGTACAATAGTGAGGGAAGATTAACAACGAGTAATCATGGAATTCATGGGAGGATTTTTAATTTCAATGGGAATGATGATGGAGGGATTACTGGATTGGGGAAAAGAGAGGAAAAATATTGAGAACTTTTGGGGAATTTGATGGACTTTTCAGAAGTATTCCGTGAAGTGTAGTCGGTGAATCACGGAGTCATGATGTTGTAAGTCTTGAGTGCACTAGATTAGTTTATAAAGTGAGTAAAATGTAAGGTGAGCCTGAAGTTGCCAAGAAAATTCCTTTAATCAAGTCGAATATTCGTGCTTTTCCGATGAAGATTTATTGAGCAGTTGAAATACCTCTTCACAACGCTCTTATGTAAGTAAGTTGAATTCAATTACTTTTCATTCGAAATGAATCTCTTCGGAGAGATTGATTTTATGGAACAACATTCATAAATCGCGGAAATGTCAATCGCAAACTGAGCACCTTAAGCCCGAAAAATTACAATTTTCTGGAGCGTCGAAAACCCTTGAAGTATGCATAAGTATCTTTACATAAAATAAAATAATTCACGTAATACATTAACAATGAGGTGGCGAATCGGGTCAAGTATTGTCCCCTAAAAAAACAACGAAAAAAGACGGCTAAACAAGAAAAAATCGACATCGAGAAAAAAATCTAATTTTGCTACGGAAATATTTATCTGCCAAGAATTTAATACGAGTTTTATTATGAGAATGTTGAGTATTTGGTTATTAAAAATAAACACACATAAAAAAATTATTTTCTCCGCGAATCAAAAAACCAGTGAATTTCCATTCAATTACTAAAATAATAATAGTAATAGTAATCAGACTGATTCGGATTTTCTAATTTGCCGTAATATGACGTCGAGTACTTCTGCTTTGATCGCAAATTAAATAACTTAAAAAATATCAACAATTCGAGAAGAGATCGAAGAGAATGCCGGCTGTAAAAAAAAATGATCTTTATTTTCCTCTCAACGAATTTACTGTCCACATATTGAAACTGATTGCTAATTTAACCAGTTCGTGAAATTTTAATTTTTCAGAAGAGAATGAAAAAAAAATTTGTCCAATGCCGACCCGCGGGGATTCAGCAATTAAAATCCATTCTTCTGACTCGGCAACCCACGCCCAAGAAGGGAACATAATAGTCGCTCGATCAAGCCTCGAATTAACAACAAAAATCAACTGAACAATGAATAAACTTGACTATCAGTGTATATTATTGCATATGAGAGTGGGTGTTGATGGGGTATCGATGTATGGCATGGTAGAAACAGTTGAGTACAGATAGAGGACCAGATACAATGAGGAAGATAGTTACCGCGGTGGTCTCATTAAACGCAAAACTCAGCCACTGTGCGACTACGTAATGAGAATCGGTTAATTAGAATGGTTCGCACACGGTGACTCTGGATTGGGGCTTCTCGTTTTACGTCCAGCGTAAATGAGGGGGGTAGGGAGAAACAACTGGGGGAAAACCCATACAAGATGTACGTGAATGTATGTATGTGCACTTGATGTTCGTCACAGTGACATGTACTGTGGTTACATGTATAATTCACCAGTGGAAAATGGAGTGAAATTTATCAACTGTATCAGTGTGAGTCTGTGTATACCACGACAGATCGAGCCGCTAATCACTTGGGTCCACTCTCGTCCCATGAATATTGAACTTCGATAATACCGAGCTCAAGTAAATAACCATGAATATGTACGAGTTAACAAATGTTGCATCGATTTACGAGAGGGTAGGTCACACCCGGTCCTGAAAATTTCACTTATTCAATTCGATTTTGGGGTGACAAACACTCATACACTGAGAGAAAAAATTTTCTACGCCGAAAATATATTCATTCTATTCAAATAAAAAAATCGATGATATCGATATTCTCCACCTGATAATGTAGGCGTTTCTGAGGAAATCTATAGTTTGAGGTAAATTAATTTGTTCTGCTCGCAAAAAAATACAGATCACCCAAAAGATTTTTTTTTTCACCTAAAACTTTCACTTGACGGCCTTGATTTCCAAGTCAAATATATCGTTTTTCAACATAATATTTGGGTTCTCTGATTTTAATCAGAAAAATGTGTATTCTATCCAACTGGTGAATTATCGAGTAGAAATAATTAAACTTTAACTAAAGGAAATTTTCTTCGGGGAAACAATTTTCTTGAGCTAAAAAAAATTTTCCAGCAGAGCAAATCTTTTCTCTCAGTGTAAATAATGTCGATGTCTGAATTTTAGCATTAGTTTATATTGATTTTCTAAAATGAAAGTAAATTCAATTGAAATTAATTGCAGCTGACACGCCTGACGAGCGTATTTGAAAATGTAAAATCTCCGAAAAGTAATGTTGGTTTTATTTCCCTCCGGTAAATCCAGAAATGTGAAATTGATTTTATTTTGAGGGTATTTTCAGCTACAATACCTCGAGTTTTGTTGCACAGCAACGAGAGGGATCAGTTGTACTGATCAAAATCCGGAATCCACAGCGTGAGGGATTTCACTGTAAAATTTATACTTTTCGTTGATATGGAAGAAAAACTGAGGGAAATATCCGATCAATTGTGAGTGAATTTTGGTTTATTTATCGAAAAAAATTTGACAGGCCAAATATAAATTATCAGTCAAAGCTTTTTCTTCTTAATTATATTAATTATATAACAATATTTATTCCGCGGAGTCAAAAGGCGTGAGAAAAAAGTCATGAGAGATTCGTCTCGGATTTCAATGAAAAGTGACAAGAAAAATCAAGTTTAATTAATTACAAGAACCCTCGAGGAATTGATAATTGATTGAAAAACGAACTGAATAAACAAGTGGAGATAAATATACCATCAACGGATTATTCCTGGCTTGGAAGGGAAGGCTATCTATTTTGTTGTGGTATTTTCTGATAAATTATTTTTAAAAAAATCAAATTAAACGACGAAAAATGAAATGAAATGAACGATCGCCATTTCTTCCTTTCGAATGAAATTTGTCAGTCTTTTAAATATCACTACCGCCAACTATTAATCCCATTCACTTCTCTGATAGGATTATTGCTGTGGAATTAAGAACGATATTGGTAATACCAGGGGAAAAAAATTCACGGCGAAGCTCGAAAAAATAAAATCCCTCCCATCATTTGCATTTTAATATTTGTGATAATATATCATGGAGTCCAGAGACTGTAAATGGAGGCGCTGAATGGTTGAATGAAGAAGAGAAAAAAGTAATCAAGGGGATAGTGGTGGATTAAAAAATGGAGGGCATTACAAAGAGCATCCTTTGCGCAAGTGAAGGAAAAAAAAAAGAAAAAAGCTAAAATGTAGAAGAAAAGAGGGAACGAATGGAAAGAAGTAGAAGAAGGTACGTGAAAAATCGGGAATGAAGGCTAGGAAAGAAGTAGTTCCAGTAGCGAGAAATAGAGAAAAAATAATGGAGGAGCGGAAAAATAAGGAAAAAAGTGAGATAAAGAATGAAGACTTTACTCGCGCGTCCTCTTCCCGAAATAAGGAGTTTCCAGGCAACGTCCACATCGTTGGGGGGGGGGGGGGGGGGGGGGCAATAATGGAAAGAGGAGAAGCGGGAGCGTTCCTTCCGTCGTTTCCTCCCCCGTCTCCTCCTGCCATTGAGAGACCCATCTCCTCATTGCTTCTCTTCTCCACCCCCCCCTTTTTTTTACCTCACCTCCTGTCGTTTTTCTCTGTCCCCATTCCAGTGTATTCTTGAGACTGTTGACTAGTGAAAAAAATGTTGCCGGTCACATCTTTCTAGTCGCACGAAGTTACAAAGAAAGCTGAAACATAGTATCCTTGGAAAAGGAGGAGATATCTAAAAAAAAAAACCCCAATCGAAATTGGCTCTCTTTGAATCCGTCCATTTATTCCGTTGTTTTCCTTTTACTCTGATTCTTCCATCGTATGTTTCATTTCCATCATCACTGAGGAAGGGATGCTCTGTATATCGAAAGAAGTAAGATCAATCGAGAATGCACGTTTGAGAGGGAAGTAGCATTGATTTTATTACCTTTGTTAACGTCACAAGTAGATACAACATATTGATGACAACGAATGTGTCTTTTCGCTGTCAGATAAATTTTTTATTGCAGGCATTGTCAATTGATCTCCACCCGCGATTATCGAAGAGTATTAATTGTTTATTTTCATCACGCTGTGGCGGAAAAGTACTTTTTCGACTCATTGAGATGAAATAGTATATTTCATAACAAGTGAAAAAAAATGGTTTTTGGCGAGTGGGGGGTTTATATCACGAGCCGAAGGCGAGAACCTCCCACTCGCCAAAAACCATTTTTTTTTCACTTGTCACGAAATATATTATTTAATTTATGGAAAAATCGGTTTAGATCAAAATTTTAGGTACAAAATCGTTCTTTGGAGATGTTATAGCCACTCAATATACATAGGGTACTCTTTCCAAGCCAGTCGGCTATCCGCTTCTTCATTTTAAAATTTTAAAATTCTTTACATACATTTTAAAAATAATCCCTGTTGAGATTTTTTGTTGCGGAATTTTGGCAGTAAAAATTGAGCAGATTTCTATCGGTAGAGCCATTAGAATCCGATCGTGATATAAACCTCCCGCTCGCTCGTGATATATAAACCTCCCGCTCGCCAAAAACCATTTTTTTTCACTTGTTACGAAATATACTATTTCATGTGCGACTACTGAAAATGCAACGGTCGCGGAATAATAAAATTATCATTATAAAATTATGCGGATATTTTGTTTTTTGTTAACACCCTTCACATGGTTCAATTCTTGACTAACTCAGACGGTTAGTAACACGTTTCTGGGGACTAACCAGAGATGGCGTCACCAGTTCGAAATCTACTGACCGACCCCTAAAACTTTTCTCGCGTTAATATAAAGGATTGAAAAAAAAAATCAGTAGTATCAGCTGGATTTTACTTGTAAACAATATATGTTGTGTGGAATATGTTCTTCATGAGCAACACGACGTTGCATGCATCGATTGAAAAAAGTACTAACAATTGTTTGAAACAAAGAGCCAAATGTATCATCAATTGCCATTGTCAATTTAATTGGAGGCCATTGAATTATTCTCGTTGGAATTCTCAATGAGGAATATCTTCGTGGGAAATAAATAATGGATCAGTGCCACTGATATTGTATTCTATCAATGAAAAATTGAATTAATAAAATAAAACAATGAGGAGCAAACGATAGGGAATTAACGAATTAGAAAAGTTGGCCGATTGATCGTAACAGATCTGCCCACATGTACTTCAAATAGGAAATAATTGAACATTGTACAGAGGCCTATGTAAGAGTATGGAGGCGTGCTTCCGAGGGGCAATCGGCGCGTTCACAGTGGCAATTAAGAAAATTAAGAGTCATTAATTAGTATTCACTTCCTCCAGTTGTATAGACGTTTACGAAGAGACGATTCAAACGTTAAAGGCATTCTTTCACCGAGCTGTGGGCATATTATCCGCCTGGTAGTCTTCTCTCCTTCTTTTACTTATCTCATTCCCTATTTTTATATATTTTTTTTTTATTTTAAATGATTCCCCACTACTCGACCACTTTCTGCGTACCCCGACTAACGAGACGAGATCGCACCACATCGGGACTTCCGCCGGCATCCAACTTTTTTCCTTTCATTTTTTTTCTTTCTTTCATTTTAACGTTACTTTTCCCGTCGTCGCGGTTGTAAAACGATTTTCTCACCTGGTGGAAAATGGAAGGCTATTTACCGTCCATTGACACCAGGGCAGTTACGGAGAGGTGTTATTTGCATTGGAGATCTATTACTTCGGTATTTTGAGGTATTTTCGCGGTATATACACGGAGAGAAAAATTCAATAAAATTTACGTGTCAGTTCCGTAATCTGCCTGTCAATTTTCCGTAAAAATTACGAAACAGTGCCGTACCTTTTTACAGAGAAGTCCAGGAAAAAGTACGTCACTGTTCCGTCATTTTTACGGAATATTGTTTTGACTGGCATATTACGGAACTGACACGTAATTTTTATTGAATTTTTCTCTCCGTGTACTTTTCGCGATATCCTAAAGACACCAAAATTGCTCCGACTGTTGTCGGCTGCTTCAAATAATTATTTCGAATGTTTCCGGAATTTTGAGCGCGCCATTTTTTACATATGCCACCTCAAATTTTGACAAAAGACAAAATTTCAATTTTTGATCTCGTATATTTTAAGAACGACGGGGTTAAAGCCCTTGAAATTTTGGTAATAGTTTTTTGACGTTGCCCACAATAGATCGTCCAACAACAGATTATTCCTGTTGTGGTTGGTAATTAAAGAAAAATTACCTGACCGCACGATAAAAAAATTCAAAATCTTCAACAAAAATTACGCACACTTCGAGACGTTCTTTAGTAGGCAGTAAATAAATTTTACTGAGCAGTAGGAAAATTGACTCGACCGGTCTAAAGACGCGACGAACACCAAAGAATACGGTAATTTCTACCGCACTTTTGGAATGAATAAAATTTTAATTATATTGGAGAATGAGTTTGAGGAAATTCGATCCTTCGTCACCTTTTTCTGGCTCATTTACACGTAATTTATACTATTAGAAGGAAAATTAATTTTTCTCCAGGTGAGATACACCTGGGCTGCGTTACGCTGTCTCACCACGTGAAAATAATTAACCAGCCAAATGACTGGTCGTTGTAAAAATAAAAATTCAAAATATATCACCACACGCTAACTGTCGTGCAGCAGAAGTTTTCGTCGGTCAAGCTGATGAATTTAACACCACCCGCCAGAGAAATGTGGCTATTCTGATCTGATTATGAAAGGCAGTAAGGACCTTGGGGTTTCTCCCTCGTTAACCTATTTTTAAAACTTAATTAATTCATAGTTCTTTACGAGGTCGCTAAGTGTCAGATTACAATGAGCGTAAAATTTTATAAATATGTTTAATCGGGCCTTCATCGCCGGCAGATCGTATATAATGTTAAAAAAGTACTTCCGAAATTGCCAGCGCAATTCTTGTCATGTTTACTCACTACTACTCAACACGAAATATTTAGATTAAATTTCTATCTATTTTTCTATTGAAAAATCAATTGGACGTGACGTTCAATTTTGGGCAATCAGCTTGAGAATTTATTCTGTCATTGCAGTAATCCCATAATTCAAAGCTGAATACGAAATTTAATGAATAATTTGATCTTGAATTGAATTGAAATCTGCAATATTGAAAATTAAAATTACGTTTTTCTTCAATTTTCAAACAAGCGCTGTCTGCATTTTTTTTTAGTTACATTTTAAATGTTAAATACCCAAACAAACCCACAGTTAAATGACATACCACAAAATAATGATTAGCCATTTAAAAATCCCAATTTCTAGCTCTGTCAAAAATAAAAATAAAAACTTCAAAAATTTAAATAAAAATTTTTACAACGTAACCAACGGTCTTAAAATCGCAAATTGCGCGCTTGAACGCGTAAATGACGATTAATTACGAAAAAAATAAATTATGGACTAAAGACACTTTTCGAAAAAAATTTCCCAACTTCTCCAGTACTTCCCCATTTACTTTTGTTTCCGATGTGCAATATGGAAACGGTACTTATTTTCCTAAGGACTTATTTATTGGTTTCGCTTATAGCCAACGCTTAACTGCCGCGATATTGCGCATTTAGAGCAGCCGTCACTAAAAATAAGTAATCCATTATCGAGCAATCGTTTGGCGGTCATTAAATGCATACAGATTCTTTTATCCTCAAGCCGAAAACAATGGCGGAGAGTACGTGCACTTCGCTAATTAGTCCATGAATTAATTATATTTTTTTTGGCAAAGTTCCTTTGTAATTCACAGAAATTCATCGATGTATTAAGTTCTTCCCTCGATAGAAATTAGCACGCAAAATCTTTCATCTGAACTCAGAGGGCTCGTAAAAAAACATTGAGAGAAAAAGAGAATGATAGAAGTGGTAAAGGAAGGGGTGAAAGAAGTCGGCAGTCTTTGATCTCAAATACATATACGTATACACGTTTTCACGTGGAGTTTCTCGTGAAAGCATAAGGGGAAGGAATAGAGACAGAATAAAAAAAAAAAAATATATATATATGTAAAAAAGAATGTCGTAAGTGTGTGTGAAAGACTGAATCCCACATTATACACGTACATATCACGTGGCGTGTCAATTCCTAGCTCACAAGTAGGAAAAGACTTGATTTCTTTCCCTGAATGACAAAAATTTGTAACAGATAATTGTGCACAAATTCTTCCTTTTCATCGAAGATCGAGGGGAAAAAAAATGACTTGTTGATAGCAAAAGCTAGTTAGAGTGCCGGTGTTATTTAAGGGAATTGGCGGTATTGTGAATGTGAGTGCCAATGCTATAAATTTATAGCCTGCTTACCTAGAAGATTTAAAAGCCTATGGCCGAGCATGGGTGGGGGGGTATGCAGTAGAGAAGTTTCTGCACTTAGCGCGCGGGGGGGAAGGGCGGAAGTTGCGTGCGTAACCAAAGTTCCCGTAATCCTAGGAGAATCCAATATGGAAGAGACCTCGCTGTCACTTTGTACTGCGACATTGTCTTTAGTCGCGATGAATCGTATGCGAAGTATCCCGTACCTTCACTGCTAATACACTCAACATATCTCCGACATTGAGGACAATATGCCGACGCTAATGTCGTACATACGAAATTTGCAAAAAAAAAAATGATCCGAAAAAATTAATGTACTGCTCGGTTAAATTTGGTTACTGCGTCCTGAAAATTATCTAGACGTGTGCGTACTTAGTTTTGAAAATATTGAATTTTACCGGACGATTATGCCATTTTTTCCCGAACGAAATGGAAATTTTAAAAGCTCCTTCTGAAAAATCGAGTGCTTCGAAGGGCCCCAGAAAAATTTCCCAACTTTTCAGGAAAATTAGTTTACCCCTCACCCGTTTTCTCCGTTTATTCCTTTTCCCGAACATCGAATAGTGTACTCTAATATTCTAATAACTCTAATGAAGTTGTCAAAATTGCCAAATGAAACTGTCAAGATTGAATGTAAAAGTGTGGACAATAAAGACTCCGTTTTCATTGTCGAAAAATCGGTTTCTTCATCTTTTTTCTCTTAGAATTCGGATAGTTTAAAATTGTTCTACTTGACGAGATTGGTAAGGTATTATTTCGGCTATTTGGCGCTGTTATTGGCAATCAACCAAACAATCGCGAATAATTTTTAGGGGAGATTACAAAAAAATAATCCTTACAATGGCCGGCGGACTGCAAAATGAATCCAGTATTCGCCTTGAATTTTCTTTGCTAAGAATCAAGATATCGACCCTCGCAGATAATGTACGTCAGATAACGATAATATAAATGTATACATTTCGCACATTTTAATTTCAAAGTGGCCTCGATGGTGTAAAATATGAAGTCTCATTAAATTGAAAGAAGTGTAGAGAATGTAAATATCTCGGCAATTAAAATCGACAAAGTCTACCTTTGGCTATTGATATCCACTTCTGATGATATTGCGAGTTATCGTCGGATAAAATTGAACATTTGGCAATCTACAATGATTAAACTGGCAAATATATTGCATATTATCTTGATCGCAACCCTTTCTCGCCTTCCAACGATTCCTATTGGTCTCGACTACCATTTTTTTTTCTCCAAAAAATTACAAAAATTACGGAAAAAACATGGCTCCGAATAAAACCAGCTTGTGAGAACGAAAAGACACAGATTCGTTTCGAGATTGCTCCATAGAAGAGAATAACAGGGAAGAAAAACTATGGAGAAAGGAGCGTTAGAGCGAGATCAGTGGTCGTCGGTGTGTGCGGCCTGTCGTCGACTGGAGAACGATTCGTGTTGTCGGCGTTCGGTACACGTACCTCGAACGCGAACCTAGTTAACACGGACCGATACGGATCTACAACGCTTGCTGGCGGTGGCCCGATAAATACTTATGAGCCACCTTTCGTAATGATCCACGCGCGCTCGCACTCAGCCAGCTCAGCGCCACCAAAGCTCTCTCATGCATACAATTTTACATGATTTTTGCGTGCTACCAAAATTGTTATAATGGGCAATATTAACTGCACAACACAACCATTTTCAAAAAAAAAAAAAAAAAAAAGCCAGCGAAATAACGATTAAGAACTCAAGCCATCCAATTTTATCGAATAAAGTCATAAATGAAGAGTGGACAAAAGCTGCATCGGTCTCGACGCTTTTATTTTGTGATCGGTTAATTACTTTAATCATGTCAACAATTGCTTGGTCCACGGAAAGAAAAGTAGAGTATTATTGGATCCACTAACTTCTGGATAATAATAATGTGGCTTTAAAAAGTATAAATTTTTTCTTTTACAATTTTTTAAAATTTTAAAAAATCCTCTCCTCATAATTGTGTTGATTTTAAAGAGTAAATTTTGTAATTCTCCTTGACTTTATACTTCATCTGGTGGAACTATCGCTGCCCTGGGTCCTCCCGATAATTCTATAAAAATTACTCTTTCATTTCGTAATCCTATTATTTTTGCCGTTCGTGAAAAATTAGGGAACCGTTCAGTAAAATTTGTTTATTGCTTACTAAAAATTATCTAGAAGTGCGCATAATTTTTGTTGAAGATATTGAATTGTACTGCGGGGTTGGCTAATTGTTAGAGAGAAAAATCATTCGACATTAGGAGGGGAAGGTAACATTTGGCGACAGGAAAAACGTTTACCAACCACTGAAGTTGGTAATAGAATTCCCTAAAATTTTTACTTGGCTCCGATAACCAGTTTCGTTTATATCACAGAAATGGTCTTCGAAATGGTCGGCTTCGACGGACGAAAAGACCGGCCATCAGTGGGATTGATTACAATGAAAACAGAAAATTATAATCAACGAATTCGCTAGAGATGAGTACATCGTAAGTATCCGGTTACTTCTCTGATAACAGTGTTAGAAAGCTTGGAATTGAGTAATTACCTAAACATAATTATAATTACCGACGTCCATATTCTCGTTAGTCTATTATAAAGCTCTTGGTCATACTAAAATATTGATTTAAAGTAATTGACTCTACACTTGTCTAGTTATGGTGAACACGTAATCAATCTAATACTGTTATCGGAAACCCTGATAATGCAATATTTAAAATCAGTTATCAAAAAGTAAAATCTGCAGAATTACGATCCATTCGTATCAAAGATGGTGGTTAGAATGTTTTTAAACGTCGGGATAATTCAAACTATGTCAGAAAATTCTTCGTTAATTTGATTAACCAAACCTGATGAGGATTTTTGTAATCGTTTCCACTCATCAAGTACCAACAGTCGCACGGAGAGAAATATCCAATAAAAATTACGGAACAAGTCACGTAATCTGCGAAGTTGAAATTTCACAGAAACTGCGCAATTCCCACGTTAAATTTTACCTTCTGTTCTGTAAAAATTACTCATCTGCCTGACACGTCAAAGTTAACCGCCTGGCGGAGATTTTCAGAAGCGCTCCGTAATTTTTGCGGCACGTTTCGTAATTTCCATTTTCTGAGCCGTAATAAGTCTTGAAATTTCTTGTAGAAACTTACTGTTGGAGTTTAAGTTCCAAAACAATTACGTGACTTTTCCGTACATTTTCAAAGATGCAACAGACTTATTCTCTTTAATTCGTACAAAAATTTATGAAAAGAATTTTAGCGTGCGGATTACGTGACTTGTTCCGTAATTATTCTTAAACTATTTTCTCCGTGCATGAATCACAATTACAGAAGGTACGGTTTGCTAGTCGATTACGGAATCGAATCGAAAAACTTGAGTGATGATATAGTAATTTTTTCTCTGATTTTCTTCTGTGAGCTTCAAGAATCGAGCCAGTTTCATCTTTCGCCAGTTTCATCTTTCGATATTCTTTCGCTTTCAGATAATAATTCTAGCCTTGATAAAGCATAAATTTACTGCCCAAAATATTGGCTGAGAAAATTAATATACGAAATTTTAACTCTTTTTTTTGCTCATGTGATCGGTAATAACCCTTTGAAGAAGTTTGATTTAATTATCTAGAGTGAGACAGCATATTCGCGAGTCTGAAGTTGGTGAACTGATTAAAATGTTCCTTTTTCGACCCTGCGATTGAAAAAGCGTTCGAGACCGGTGGGAAAAGGATTTTTTGATCCGTGGAATTGCATCACTTGACTTCGGCGCCTATTACAATCCTCCCAGTTTGCGAAAGAAAAACAAAAAAATTTGCGCATGTTGTAAACTAAAATTTCCCACTTCACAGACCCAAGTACTTTTCGGACATTTCATGTGATTTTTTTTTCCTTCAATAAGTAGCTGCATTTATTAATCTTCGGGAATGGTTACTAACTGCAGATTTTTACAACAATAATTTTTACTATTTAAACTTCTGCGTGTGGTAATTTACGTAAGACAATAGAACCGAAGTTAACAACTTCGATTCCTCTTTTTCTCATGAAATTCGGCGGGTTCAATTTCCAAATTAAAAGAAATTTCTGCCGATCATTTGATTAAAAATTTCAAACATTGGTCAGGCAAAAAAAAAATATGAGAAGATTTTTTTAGTCTCTTTTAAAATTATAATGGTCATAACAAAAAATTAATTTTCGTGAAATGGAATATTTTATTATCGAGTTCGTTAATTACTCTCGAGTAAATCTCGTCTACTTTAATAAATATTCTTGAGTTGAACGCAGAATTTTTGGACAGAATAGCATATTTCTAACCTACGGAGGTGAAATAAAGGATCGCTGCCCGCGGGCAGGATCAGCCGAGCCGAAGGCGAAATTGATAAGCCCGTAGGCAAGGGTCCTTCATTTTACGCCCTTAAAAATTAGAAATATATCATTTTCTCGCGGTGCATCCAGTGCTCACTGCCTGCCACTATTTCTCAAACCGAAAAATAATGCCTTTTACATGAAAAATATTTAATGAAGTAGAAAATTTACCAGCGGCAAGCAATCGGCCTAGAAGTTACGATTTTTCAGAAAATAAAAATTGACTCGGGAGCTTTAGAAATATCTAAAAAAGCACGTGAACTATTTTCACAAATAGTGAAATTATTAACTATTCAAACTATTAACGAATCGAGGAATAACAATGGAGAAACCGGGGTTGATGTTACAGAATCGTTTCGCCTGTTCTGTCAGTGTAGAAGAGAACATTATTTGTTTAACAACTTAATAAATTGCTATGAGCGCAACAATCGAGTGACGCCAATCGAAACTCTCGTTCCAAGAACCAACCATGGTAAATTACTTTCAAAATTATTGCCTTTCTTTTCGTCGGTGTCGATTGACAATTTCTGGAATTGAAAAAGAACTCAGATTTTGGAAAAAAAATGGGAAACGTACTCAAATCAGACTTGAAGTGTTAGTCTGTTATTTTCTCCGTAAAGTTAAAGAGCGGCGCTAAAATGATCACAAATTTTAAAAAATTCAGACAATTAGCAATAAAAATTAATTAGTATGTATCGAATTTTGTAGATATTTCTTCAAACTGAATGAGATGAGATGACAAAAATTTTCAATTCCATGTAGCACTTTTAATTGAATCACGGAATCTCCAGCCGAGATCTGTTCTCTACCCATGAACATTGAGCGGAACAAGAGTAAATAATCGAAGATTAAAATGCCCGATTCACAAACAACATTTGGCAGAATAACCAATTTACACTTGGAAGTATATCCTTATCGATTGACTCCAAATGAACCATAATTTCTTCTAGTAACCAAGTTTCAAGTTCCAAAATGTCTACCCACTAACCAAACCCCCCCTTCAATTAAATTCCCCGAGGGCGTCCATAAAATACATTTTTTCCCCTAAAAATCCATAAAGCGCAACTTATCTTAGCTCGTATATATTCCTCATCTATTTTTCTCCAACTAGTCACCCAGATTCCTAGAACAAAAAACTCAATTTTTTGCTCACCTAAAAAAAAAAAAACTATTTTCATCTCCCGAAATTAATTTACGAGCGCCAAAAGTAATGAATCAAAATGCATCGATCTCTGGGATCGCCCACAGGAGAGAGCTTGAAGCCGAGAACGATAATCTCCGAGAATATAAACAATAAAAGGTAACCGAAGCACTGGGAAGATAAATAAAGAACCTCAGATAGTCGGAAGCCCAGTGTCCAACGTGCGGTATGTCTCGTGGGCGCCCGCGACGAATTATGTAAGTAGCCGAGCCAAGAAGAAGATTCTCTATAGTGGAGGCACGGCGCCCGCGCTGCTCGCGGCGCCTTTTCAAATCGTACCAACTTCTCCTCTTCTGTTATACCACGCGGCTTATTCTCGGAAGGGGGAGATCACAGTCTCGCCAGATCCAAAGGGGAGTAGGAAGAGAAAGGATGCGAATGAGAAGAACAAGTGGAGTGGTGGAGAAACGCGAATGGGAAGAATAAGGAGCGCCATAGATTCGAGTCTGGGGGCACACTGTATATAGGAGAAAAACCGCGAGAACAAGACTGTGAAAGGGTTGGAAGGGGGAGGGGGGGGGGGGTAGAAGGGGGGAATCTTCGAGGCATGTTAAGGACCACCCGAGCGAGAAGTTCAGGACGTGGATGCGAACCGCCGGCGCCCAACGAAGGCCTTTGGGGGGTCTCTTATCTCCCTCAGAGTCCATCCAGGATCTGCTCACGGTCTGTCTCTTCCTCTCAGTATTTTCTCTCTCTCTATCCCCCAACTTCTTCGCCTCCATCTCTCTTCTCCCCCCCCCCCCTCCCCCCTACCACATCTGAATTCCATTATCGATCATCGCTTTCACGTAATCGAGAGTTGGATCCATTCTTTTGGAATTCAAAATTACCCTAATTTAAATAAAATTGAAAGAAAAATCAATGATTAATATGGAACCGTTTTTGCTCTTACCCCCCCCCCCCCTTCTTCGACTTCGGGGCGGTATAAATGGTGGATCTAGTCGGAACTATTGCCCGTCACAGCTTCAGGTGACTATTACTCGCCAATATTCGATACAGCTAACATTACGCTCGGTGAGCGTAACCACCGCTGATGCCGAGACTGGAATAATAAATTAAGCTATTCCCTAGTTCGTCAGTAATTATTTAATCTTCATGGCATTGGTGTATACAAGCCCACCATCAAAAAAAATATCACCAATTGAGTGATGAGTATCATAATTGACGGAACGCTAATCTACCAAAAGATCTTTCCATCACGCAAGGATAAAATTAGTCCCGATGAAGCTGTTTTTTCAACCGGTCAAAACGAATCTCAGCTAATCTTGGGGACAATCGCCTGAAGCTTAGTGCACAGGTTGTGTCCCACGAATTGGCCGAATGAAATGAGACAAAATAAATGAGTGAGACAGACAAAGGAGGACAAAAATGTGGGGAAATGAGAAGAAATAAAGATAAAGAAAGAGAGCGAATTAGTAGCGGCGCTTGTGCGTTTTGCGTGGTACCGTCGGTGGATGTAGGCAAGGGTAAGCCACACACTAGGTCGCCGTGTAAGACCCAAAAGAGGGGAAGTAGAGAGGACTAACTATACGACATGAACGACGTGAGATCCGTTGGACCCGCATGCGAAGTTTCATTGTCCCCTCGAACGTGTATACGCCTCACCGTAGGTACCTTAATGTCGGCAAGGATAAAAGTGCGGAACGATGCCTTTGTCTTTCTGCATCGAGTGAATATGGGCTGAGTACATTGAGAGAAAAATCACAGACTGTTTATGATGAAAATTCATGACAAATTCATGACAAGTTATCTGGTAAACAGTACGTTAATTTTTCAAGTGTAAAAATTTGACGTCAATTGCAATGCAGTCTAGGAAAAATTGTTCTTGTGGAGTAAATGACTTGATCGACAGAAAAATTATTACCGAAATAAGATAAGAAGGATTCTAGGGAAAAAACAATAGGCAAAAATATACAGGTAATAGTATTGTACCTCTCTCGATATTTACATCATGCCTGATTGATGGGCAAATTACACTACAGGCTTGTTACCTGGCTCGCTTTTCCGCCTAACCGGCCCACGGGGAACATCTCTCGGATTATGAATTTATTTGGGATCCCATAATTAAATCGGAGTCTAATGGTCAGGCTGCAGCTGACTCATAGATAAGTACACTATCTGTTCTATTATTTATTAACAACAAAAAAAGCGAGTAGATCGTGAAGGCGGAAGGAGCTCACTCCATAATTTTTTTTCTTATATATTCTCACCTGGAATGGTATTATTTTCTACTTTGAGATCTTGTCATTACAAAATGAGAAAGGTGTATGATTGAATAGAAGTCCTAAATTTCTGATGTTGATATGAATTTAAAAAGAAAATTTATATGTGACTATTTTTTGTTTGACTAAGGGGTATGTTTATTCCCAAGTTTATGTTTGTTATTAATGTCAATTGGACGATATTATACGTAGAATAAAATGTTTCATGATCCCATGCGGGAAATATTAATTTCTGTCCTTATTCACTTGATAACAGCAATTATTTATATCTTTTACGAAAATATTGAATGGAATGAAAGAGTGATCTTAAAAATTTTAATAACCTTATTAGTTGGGTTATTAATGGTTAATTGTATTATAATCTTGAGATCAGTCATTTGATATAATCTTTCAGACTGATTTTATTTTTTTCGATTGGTAGAAATTCTATCAAATTAATAGAATCATTACATTCTTTACAATTGTTGTTTGTCTTTAAAAATCAGAAATTAAATCCTTTGCTCTGGCCTCCTTAATTTTCTCTTCAAGAGTCTCACTCAATTTAGCACTTGAGTCATCCAGATTGGAGATCAAAATTATTCCATTAAAAAACCGTCCATAAAAATCATTAGGGGGCTCGTTACCATTTTTTACTGTGTCCCTTTGGAAATTCTATTTCATTGAATTTATTTCGAAAAGTACAGATGGCTTCTCGTAAATAAGTTGGATCTATCTATACGCTATTGATGGCTTCTTCATAGAAATAACATATACGTCAACTTTAAAAAAAAAAACGAAATCCTCAATTGATGTATGACGGACGACAAAGGATATGTGTGACGGAAAAAATTCTGAGAGAATTGCTGTGCTCACCTGATAGAAGGGATTCCCTGTAACATTCATTGACAAATTTCGCCGCCAGAACCGGAAATTTTGCGGTGTGGTACAGTAATCTTCCCCATATAAAAATTGGAACGTATCTCACAACAAAACTTCCGGTGCTGGCATCCGAAGCTTGACGTGACAAGTGAATGAATCCATTTTTCTGAGTTCCATTGTAATTTTTCGAGTATTTTGTCCCCATGTGTAACATCCTTCCGACCGTTTACGTCTTGATGTTTGACAAACTGAGTAATACAGCATGTGATGCGGTCCGAGAAAAATTGTCATGGTTTATTATAGGAATGAGTCTTCCACATCCTCCACTGTCCATCATACAACGCGAACTATATTTTTTAACTTTTAAAAATGACCAATTTCAGTGTTACACACGCACAGAAATAACAGAATTGGGTCATGTAAATTCATTTGAATTTTTTTTTTAGTCACTTCAACAATACTTTTGTAGAAAATATCAAATTAAATGTGTCAATTGAATTTAAAATGTTTTAATTGACTGTTAAAAATTTATTGAAAAATCATCAATAATTTCTGTTGAATATTGAATTTAAAGAATCTACACGACATTTCGATGTCTATTTGTACATTAATCTATCGAAAGAATCTGGATGACCTCTCATGTTTTTCACGGGAAAAAGAAGGAAATAGATACTAGTGTACTCGTGCAGGTTCTGAATTTTTTTCGCGAAAATTTCCTCCGTACACTGGAAAAGAATTTGAATATAAAATATTTGCCTGTGCATCGAATGAATAAATCTTCATTTTGATATTGTCATCTGTAACATTTTTTACTTAATTAAATTATGAGGCTATCATTTTTAGTTTGCAGAGTCCTTCAATTTAAAATCCATACTCATATGAAATTTTTCATCAATTTGCGCTCTTAAATAAAAATCAACTGCTCCAGCGTCAATGAGCAAACACGAAAAAATTTTTTTTTCAGGGATTGATTCCAATTTTTTAAGGGATTTTACACATTAACTCTGATTATCCTAACTCCCTGAAAATCTCTGAACATTCAGGAGCGAGTATCTGATAAAAATTCGAAAAATTTGGTTAATCTTCAAACTTCGTCAAAAATTCCTTTGATATTAAGGGAACACATTTTTTTTACCGCACGTACTCTTAAATTGTCCCGTTAGTGAATTTTCCTTTCTTAGTATTCCAAAATGAGAATAAAAATTGAATTACTATTTTGAGGCTGACGAAATTTTTCAATAAATTTTGCCACTTTATTCACCAAAAGGAGCCTTTTTGATACTTGACAAAAACGTAAAATATAATTGCGTTAGATTACATTTCGCTCGATGATATATTCCGGTGAGTAAAATCTGCCGTGATCCCTTGGATAATTTTTCTCCGTGTACCCACCGCACACTATGAATTATTCTCCCCGTTTCATATCGTATTATAGGTCTCGTACCATGAATAACGCCAACAAAACGTATAAGACTTTAATACGCGAAATTTACTAGCACGGAGTGACCGAAGTTGGAAAATATTATAAAAAATTGAATGAAGTTGAAGAAATTAGACTTTAATTGTATATTTACAGCACCTAAACGCGGGCATAATTGCTATCGATCATATTGTTAAATGTTAATGTTAAAGACGCAATAATCCACAATTCAATAAACGGGGCTTATTAATTCCGTCCCCTACCAATCCGTAAACGAGATTGAATTATACCTGAAGTTATACATTCTCACTTCTTTCATTTATTTAACAGAGGGAAAGAGAATTAATCAGATTATTTGATTCCATAATAACATTATATTTTACTGAGCGCTTAGGCATTTTTGCTGATCGGTCAAACCGTACCACATTTACCAACTGGGGCAGTAATTTTTACTGTCAAATTTCTAATGTACCATGGAATCTACAATACGCGCGGACCGTCACTTGAACTTATCCAAATTTTTCTGGACTGCGGCTACGAATCCGATGAGAAAAAAAATTCTCGTGTTAGTGCGGTAAATAGGTTTATTATTATCGATTAAAAATCGATTACGGTACGGACTAAAATTATTGGTTCCGCGAAGTGATTTTTCTCTGGTTGCTCAAATAAATCCGCTTTACTAGAATAGCCTGAGAATTATCCCTAGTATTAAAAAAATTTCTGTGGGGACACTATTAGTGCTCGTAATAGTAAGGACGCCTAATAGTATCGGGCTCCATTAGTAGTAGTATCGATTTTGATCACGGCTACGCGGAGCGATAATTATAATATTACCATTGTCATTAATACAATTTCCAGAAAAATTAATTGATGTTCTTGACGAGTGATCCCAATTATGGAGAAAATGGATAAATTCATTGGGAGGGAATACGTAGAATACTTGCAACGGAACTCCTAACGGTCGAGATCTGCGATTACCAAACGCAAGAGTAATTATTATCGAATTTTTCTCGCCGCGTAAAAATCTAGTCGAGTACTAACCACTCATTAGACGTTACTCATTTTTTTCCCGATTTCTTTCTACTTGCGATAACCTCAAATTGTCATTTAGTCCTAAACAATACTTTTTCGTAGCGTGATTTCTTTTAATTATTAGCTCATGATCTTTTAAGCAACTTTCATAATTTTTTTGAAATAACGAGTTGTAACGACCCTACATTAGATTCTCAGTTGTCGTGCCAATTCGTGGCACAATCAAAGTCGACTGGTAAAATTGAACTTTGTTATCCGTCAAGAAAGAGTTATAATGGTATATTTCGTAACAAGTGAAAAAAAATAGTTTTTGGCGAGTGGGAGGTTTATATCGCGACCCGAAGGCGAGTGATATAATCCCACGAGTCAAAAACCACTTTTCCGAAGGCGAGTGATATAATCCCACGAGTCAAAAACCACTTTTTCCACGAGTTACGAACATAATTTTTCATCTCAATGTGTCGAAAAAGTACTTTTCAGTCACTCGCGAAGCGGAGAGTGAGTGAAAAGTTACTTTTCGTCCCTGGCGCCCGAAAAACCGCAATTCTAACCGAACGGAGTGAGGAAAAATATTTTTCGTCCCTGTCGCCCGAAAATCCGCGATTCTAACATCACTCCGTTCGGTTAGATCGCGTTTTTCGGGGCCAGAGACGAAAAATATTATACGTCACTCGGCGATAAAAGTATTATCTGACTCATGTGATTATAAT
>JAPYZN010001454.1:0-16374 GCA_030522865.1 Psyttalia lounsburyi | reverse complement strand
GATGAAAATCGCGAAAATGGAAAGGGGGGGGCCTTTGATTTTTCGACATTTCGACCTTTCGGGCCAGACAGATGACTGGCTGGCCATCTGGCCGACCGACTATTGGAATCAGAAATGTCACGAGCAATTTCAGTTGCTATTGAATTCAAAATTAGTATTTATAGTAGTAAGTGGAGGCTTGAAAATTATTTTTCTATTTTAGGTAAAGGTTTAAAATGTTAAATTGACATTTTCCCTCACGCAAGTGGTAGTGGTGCCCCCTTTCCGACGTGGCACATTTCACCAAAATATCGGGGTATATCAAACTTGTTTTCCATTAATAAACCACTTGTAAATTTCTAAAGCGTCCAATCAGAGGGGGAAATAAGTGTTTTGAGTCATTTTTTTATTCATTCTCTTCCATTTTTATTTTGTAATCGCAGAGGGTGACGACATGCTTCCTTCCAAGGGGACGTAAAGTCTTGGAGTAACGATTTTATTCAACATTTATGTCGTTAGGTATGTATAGTTGATGTTTTAAATTCGGTAAAGGGCGCTCACGTCCCGTGGATCGACCTGTGAGTTCCGGATGGATACAAAACCACTTCTACGATTTACCCCGGGCTCTCCACCAATTTCTTCTGCGTCTTTCAGGGATTCTTCTTATCCATATCTGTCTTTTTTTCCTACTGCCCCTCTTTTTCGCGCGGTTCCACCAATGAGAAATGGCACAAATATCATCCCCGCTTTTTATTCATGGTTCAGACTACTTCAGAATTTTTTTCTTATGTTATTTTATCTTCACTCTATCTCATTTTTTTCCCCACATTTGTCCCGTTGTCTGGAACTCGTCACCCCTACGGTTATCTGTGGGTTTTTTTCTTCTCCTCTTTCTTATTCCTCGCCTTGAATTTTTCGTTCACTTTGTATCCGAGTAGACTATCGTAACGCAGTGATCCTGGGTATGGGGTGAAGTCTTGACGCTCGAGGGACGAATATTAAAGGGCGACTTGATGGAATGTCCTTCAATTGCTGACACAAAAAAGTGTCAGGAGTGGAGATCTCGGCCATGATACAGATTACTTTTTTTTCTCAATTTCTTCTTCTTCCGCTTCTTTTATTCTTCATGTTATATTCTCGCCGATGGCAAATATTGACTCAGAAAATAATGAAAAGAGAAGTTCCATGAAAAAAAGAAGACCCTCGGTGGAAGTCGAGCAGAGAATGGAGATATTTTTTTTTGCCTTTTATTATGGATTTTTAGAGACCGATGGGAATTCGGAATATTAATCGAACACAGTTGAATAGATACGGAGACTCTACTCATAATACCGTTTTCTCTCACAGCTAAAATTTTACTCCGGGAATCGATGAAATAACTGTCGAAAAAAACTCGGCTAATACAATGTAAATATTTACACGAATAAGAATGATGGAAAAACTCGTGGAGTTATTTGTTACATTGTTCAAATATTTATTGGCCTCTGGTGTGGCACACTTGCTTTTTTAGTCCACCTAGGTTTACTCGTTGTTTTTATTACCTTCAATATTGAAGTTTTGATAATTTTTTGTCGTTAAAGAGTATGTTTGCGAAAATACAGAGAGAACCATTCAATGCAGAGTGTGAGTAAAAACTGAAGTTGTACAGATTGTTAAATTCTACGGCTTACTTTCTAAAAATGAACCATTCGTCTGATGATTATTAATAGTTAGCGAGCGACAAATTATTCCGATAAAATTTGTCAACGATTGCGAAATTTTACGTAGCAGAAGCTAAGAGTAACTCATCAACTTCTTTAAAATTCTTGAATCTTCAAGAATGTTTTATTTTTCAGGCGCAATAAAGGTTTTACTTTTCTGAAAACAATTCGAGACAATTTTGAAACTTTGGTGATGCAACCTTCAAATTTACTAAATATTTATGATGGCTTCTTTTTCATTTCTATAAAAATGTTCGCAAGTTAATTCCTTTTAGTGACTGTGAAATCAGTGACCGTACTTTTAAAAATCAAATTTTTTTCATCCCAGACCAATTCAGATCATAATCAAAGTCTCGTCACTCTGCTGTGCATGAGTGCTGAAATAGCCACGCAATTTATAACTGCGAACGAACGACACTCCATTAGAGAATAATGTCAACACGTCACACGTTTCCCCTCTAAATATTTTTTAACGTCTCTGGCATCCGTTAGGCTCATTTATTTTTATTTATTTATGTATAATTTTTTTGCAATTAAAAAAACGTGTCCCTAAACTTAGATGAACTGGTGAGGGCTGGTGAAATTCATTAACAGCGCATAATCCATTTTCAAAGCTTTTGGTCTTAGGCAATTTAAAAAAAACTGATGTAAAATAGAACGAATGGGAAGTGAGAATAGCGAGAAAAGTAATTCTCTTGATGGAATTAAATATTGAAACAGTTAAAGTTCAATGATATTAAAATTTATCTCGGACTCCCTCGAACAGTGGAATGGTGAAAATGTATAAAAATGTGTTGGACAGTTTCAAAGACTTTCCGCTTGGAAAAAAATCCCTCCCGGCCATTCTGCAATGTAAAAAAAGTACCCCATCACTTGCATAAATTCAAGCCTCATAAATGCTTCTGTGCCATCATGAGTTCCATTCAGAATTCATAGCCAAATAATTTACGTACTATTTATAAAATTTAATATGTACCTCGAGCCACGAAACCCCGAGCCCTTGCACTCTCAAAGCCAATGGGGGAAAAAAAACATACAGAATCGCAGCGACGTGATACGGTTGGTTTTGTTGCTGGAGGGCGCGTAGACATATTGGTGGAAGAGCGTGCTTGGCAAGTATAAAATATCAGAGAGAATGCATGTGTTGTTTGTCTGTATGCGCGCATGTTAACGTTGTGCCACCACGTTGGAAAGTGGGTAGAACTCACTTTCCAGAGGGTTAGAGGAACCTTCTCAGAAGAGAAAAAAATAGGGGGTTGACCTCTTGACATCGTCTCAACAGACATTCTTTGCACAGAAACATACACAGGGTTGGCAAACCAAGCAACACGTCGTAAATCGTAACCCCCTTTCTCAGGGATTGTAGAGGGCATACAATATTATATGAGTAATATGCTCAGTGTTTCATGCTTGTCTCTTTGTAATCCCAATTGCTATTTAGTACACATGAAGTATCCGCAGGGCGAAGCGTGCCTATATTCGAGTTAGTTTTTGAATGTTAAACAAATTTTTTATTAGCAGATAATCAAAAGAAAAAAGATGATAAAAGATGATAATAGTACATTTCATGCTCAAGCCTTGAAAACAGATCATCGTCTCCCACGTGCAAAATTGCCTTCCGAGCCGAAGCCGAGGATGGCAAGCACGTGGGGGAGGGTGATATGTTTTCCATGGCGAGGCTTGGATATGATTTTTCGTGATGTGGGACCCGGAAAACGCCAATTTCGTGGAGCGCAGCGAAAAAAACGCCGTTTTTCAGGTGCCGCGCACGAAAAAGTGATTTCCGACGAATGTTACTGTATATAATAAGATAATTATGGAATATCTATTCCCCAGTCAGATGCTACTTTTGTCGATAAAATCATCGTCATAAAATATTGTCTGTTAATAAAGGTCAAGTCCACCTGCATAACTACCGAAAAATAGGAAAAAAAAGAAACAAAATCTCTGCGGCAGCAAAAACCGTCAAACTTTAAAAGAACTTGTGTTCTAAATCTTTTTATAAAGAAATAAAGAAATTCATAAAATTCACATAAAATATTACTTTTTCATACAAAAAGTCTGTGACAAGATATGGCTTTTCAACAAATAACTTAAATTGGTTAGTCTTTGCAACAGTTACAATCGTTTAAAGACAAAACTTCACAGGGAAAGCGACCTACTTCTAGAAAGTGTCTACAAATCTGAAGTGATGGGAAAAGTGTTGAGACCTTATTTTATATGCTACCACAAAAGTCAATCAGCAATGAATACCGAATGCTCTACATATCATTTGTTTTTTAGGAGTTAAAAATCGATAGAGTAGAATAGTTTTCAATATAATAATATTCAATAATCTGTATGTACCTGTATCTGTATTACGCAATTTATCGGTGACAAAAACGTTTCATCAATTGCAGAATATTTTTGTTCCGAACATGTCATGAGTCTTTTTATTCCCTTAATATTTACATAATTGCAATTTGTCATGGAGAGTTTGCTCAAATTTTCCCTGATTTGCGGTGAATAGAGGAAAATTAGCAAGGTAATGAGAAAAAATTAAACGTAGAGAGAGAGAGAGAGTAAAAAATAGATGAGGTTAAGGGGTTGGGGTAGCACAACAGAATCACCACGAGCCTCGTCTGAACGCTTTTCGAGGGTCACCGAGAGCCACACTCGTAAAACACCCGCCAGACGTATCTTCTCGGCGAGTTAAAAAGTTAGAAACAAAAATTTAACACGGGCTTTTTGGTATTACTGTTCCCGGGTCATTGTTGGCCATTCACCCGTGCCATCCAAATTTTATTCTTTGTTTTGCTCATCCTCCTTTTATACAAGTGTCACCTAAAATCTTTACCTTTGGCTTTCAGGGGTATTCACAATTTAAAACGTCAAATATCTGGCCTTCCGTCCATTTCAAGATTCACTAATATACCAGAAGTGGCGTAGACATTAGTTGGGAGGCTTTATGAGGTCATGCAAATAGAGATAATATTGATATATTTTTAATTACGGGTTTAAGGGCTCTTCTCGGGTCTTATTCAGGTCTCTATTCCACTCTAAACCACAAACAACACATACCGGTACAGGCGGTCATTTTAATAGCAAAGCATGACTACATTATGATCATCATCGAGAACAAGTCACTGAAATTTCATGACCTTATTTATAACTGAGGTCAGTTTAAAATGCGTAATTCCCTCGCTTTCCTGCCCTGCTCTTCGCACTCTTTCCCGCCGCCTTTGCCACTTTGGACAATTTGTTCTTTCGCTGTTTTTATTCAACACGTTTCATTTATTTTTACGGCTGTTCTAGCTAATGGCCCAGGCAGGTGAATGCAACGCTAGCTGACTCTCTCACACGTTCACTAGGCGCCACCAACGGGGCGAAAATGCCTGGATGCGATCGCATTGTGCCATGTTGGGCAAATCCCAGGCATTTCTCAACGTAGAAAAGCTTGGGTGCCACTGATTCCTCTCTTTTTCTACTCCTCTGTATTCCTCTTTCGTTTTCCCCCGTGGACAGGAGTTGAAAAAGAGAGGGAGAAAAGCGGAAGCTCTTCAGTTGCCGTTTCATTTCCGCAACTTTCGAGATCGTGCCACTCACACCGATAAGAGGTGGCACGATACTGCCGCAAGATTGGACAATCAATTTGGAGGAGATAAAGAGATCGCTTTTGGGCGCTAAATCAATTGTTTACTGTGAGCATTACGCCCATCACGTGCTTTTTTTCAACCTAAAGTCTATTTAATGTTGGAAATCCGCAGTGAGAGATAAATGAATGATACTGGGAGATTAATTCGTCGTTATTTCATGGAGAGTTGTTCAATGAGACTGCGATTAATTTGCATTCACAACTCTCGTTGGATTTTATTAGTAAAATATTGGGTACTCTGGAAAGATTTATATATTGTTTAATATCTAGTACATATGGGAAATTCATGTCTACACTCTCTGAACGAGCCGAAGCAATAAAATAATTAAAACGTTAGAGTTCAAGTATGGAGAACTTTTCAAACGAGTGATTTTTTTTGTATTTTCGTTAATTACTTCAACCATTGTGTAACATATTCTCGTGAATGAAAATTAAACGCTTCAACTCCGAAACGATTTCATGTATGATTGATTTAGCTGAATATTACAATTTTCGACAATATGACTGTCCGTTTGCTTTCGTGGCAAAATAAAAGCGCTGGAAGTTCCATGCAGCATTCAGTATTCTAGATAAAGCGTGTTGCTTCAATATTGCTGAATTTTTATCAATTGCTACCGAAAAAGGTTCCACCAACTTAAAGGATTTTACACGAAAATTACACGATTCATATGATTGCGTAGTTTTTAGGTCAATTGGATTTTTTTGAATTTCTACGAAATGATGACTATTTTTCATGATGGTTACTTTTCCATAATTTAACGAACGAATTTGAATCATTATTTTTTTTTATTTTTTTGAAAGGAAAGATTTTTTATCAGTTGTTTAATGGGTGTACTTATACTGGCCGTTAATATTAACCTATATTGGTTGGTAATCTTCGTGTGTCACACTTTTTGGTTTCTATTTTAATATAATTTCAATGGTTGGTTATTCCAACTGAATACAGAAATTATCTTTGGGTGCATGAACTCACAAATGAAACCAAGCAAATGATTGCTTTTTGAGGACAGAACTGCCTCTATAAGCTTTGATCGAATGGCCGATAAATGAATTAGGAGAGAATGGGATAAAATTGGCTAGTCTTGATCGAGTATAATGTCACTTGATATTTATGATTGATATTTATAAAAATGGAACAAAAATCGTATAATTCCATGTTATTAGTGAAATAATATGGCCGAGGGAATGTTACTTTTGAAATGTACCTGAATCTCTCATACCATTCAGTGTTTTTGCGTGACGAGTGCGCGGATAACGAACTGTCGTTGCCTCATACACTCTACAATGGCTTGGAGTAAACAAAGCATAGATGCAAATGCTATGCAGAGAGCTGAGAGAATGCCACTTCTTTTTTGTACTGCAGCTTTTCTGACTCACTTGTGTGATGTGAGTCATTCAGTTTGCATGGAATAGGTCAAAGGTCCAACCTAAATTCTCAGTCAATCCTCATTTCGACCTAATTTCTATGCAGTTATTCCTGTCGACCCGTTATTTCAGCCAAATTGAACTTCTGAAACGCCTCCACTGCGACTTTTTTCGTGGATTTTTATCTGTCAACAAACTTTTATATTTTAATGGAATGAAACTACTTGAAATTCTATACTTTCCTTTTCTGGACAGTAATACCAGTAATAGCATGTAAGGAAATTAAATTCCTTGGATAAAGTAAATTTCAATATGATCCATATTAGGCATAATAATTATCGAATAAGAGGGCACAAGCCAAACTTTAACGAGTCCTCGCTCTCTGTTCTCATTTGTCCGGTGCCGAGATAAGTACTTTCTCTATTAATATCGTGTCGACATAAAATTTATTCAATTTTCAAAACAACAAATCCTGAAGTTATATTTCTTGTAAGAATTGTTAATTCTTCAAGATCAGGTATCATCATTCTTGACAGAAGTACACTAGTATTTTTTTGTTGAAAACTGAGCATCTTTTTCTTTAATTTATATTTTATAGGAACTCTCTTAATTTAATATTATTGGTTTTTCTTGTATGAGTGTATGTGATTTTGGACGTACTGTGTTCGGGAAAATAATAATGTCAACCTATTGATTTGATCAAAATACATATATATATTTCTAGCGGACATTTTGTTATTAATTTTCTTCGTGGAAATGACTTATAAATGATTCAGTTAGCGAGATATGTGAGTTATTTTCTTGTAATAATCGTACTGTTCTATATTTTGGATTTTATCGAAAATAATTTGATCGTGAACGAACTATTAATATTTCGCTTGGTAATCGTTATCTTGTTTTTACTGTTGTGTATTAATTTATACCGAATAATCTATCCAATAACGCACAGTTGTGTTCTGCTTTGAAGTTTTCTGTTTTTTTTTTCTGATGGAACCAATATTCGCATTCAATCTAGTCAAAAAAAAATTAGAAATCAATAATAATACAAGCATTTTCTGTTGGATTTTCACAATCCGATACCTCGTTGAATTTTAAATCTATTTTTGTATGAATTCCCAACCAAAAAAAAATTGCGAAACTCAACCCCGAGAGCATATACACGCAATCATTTCACGATTTTATCTCGAAAATAATAATCCATGATAATTTCACATATGAAAAACTCTCGGTGATGGTGGCATACCAGTGGTAAACCCGCATTTATGGTCAGGCACAGCGGGAAAAAAGGGAGCGAATGCGATGATAGGGAGGGCGAGTGTGAGAGTAACGAGTTCCCGTGCTAATACTCGATCGTTTTTCAGGAATTACGAGCAGTACGAGAATGGTTGAGTGTTCACCGTGGTTACACGGGTGATGTTGAATGACAGGGAATGTACTATTTCTCGTGAAAACCATGAGCATCTATTGAAAATTCACTTCTTAGTATTGACCATCATGTACGTCAATACTTTCCATCAATCGAAAGGGCGTCTTAACATAATTCCCCAGTCATACATAATTTGAATTGTCGTAAAAACTACAAAAGAACAGCGGAAATGATTCCTATTAGGTTTCTTTACTACAATTTTTTTATTCAATGTAGAAAACCATATGAGCTTTTGAAAACAGCATTTATTTTAAAGTCAGGATTCAGTTCAGAGCCTTATATGAAATCCAGAACTGCAAATATTTTGTATCTGGCGAAGAAAATCTGAAAGTTGTTTTATCAAATTTAAAACAATCAGTAACTTGTTCGAGCCTTAGCAAATTACTAACGGCATTCTAGATAACCCTCACTAGTTATTTATGAGGAGGAATATTATAAAAAATCTTAACATATCGCAAACTGTAATTTGGAAAATCCTCATTAGGTAAGATTTTGTTGGAATTTTTCTTACGCAATTTAGCTGAAAAATTTTATTGTAAATCTCGAGTGCCCACGTGACCAATTTCGCTCTGTATAAAAAATTCGTTGTAATTCGGCTGTATAATTTGTTGACCGTATAATCTCGCGGCTGAAAAACAAGAAAGCGAGGGGTCAAATATTAGAATCAAGTGGAATTATTAAGCAATATCATTGGAATGTTCCGGAATCATCACAAACTATCCAATGGAAGGTAAGAATTGGCAATAAAAATGTATTATATGAATTGCGCGCACCGAAGGAAAACAGAAATATCTATAACTTATCTTTTATGGCGACTGCACAGCCCAGACTATAGAGCAGCATAACTCTTCTTTTTTAATAGCAGTAAAAAAATTTTCCCCCAGCAAATCCTCTCGTCGACTTAGAAAACCGATGAAAACTTGTTCCACACTTCAGCCTTCTCCCCCTCCACCATCAGCATACTATTTTTCACTCGCTGAGTATGAGCAGCTTTTCTCGTGATGCCTCGAAAGTATCCTCGCAGAGAAAAAGAAGAAGCCCCTAGGAGAATAAGAACCCGAAAAACTTGAATTCCAATATTTGTGATCGTCTATGGCAGACTCTCTCCCGTTCATTTATGCTCCTGTGCAAAAATCCTGAAAAATTGTTTCTTCAGCGGACGTGTATGTACAACGGATTTCTCAGTACACTTGGTTCGCGAAACGGTCGCATCTATTATGCTGAAAAAGTGTGGAAAAATGTTGAAAATAAAGTTCTCAAAACGATGATAGGGGTAATTTTCCTCGGACTTTTTTATTAGCGAGGGAGAGAAATAGGAGAATTGCCAATGTTATCGGAAATATGGGGAATGAAAAATTTTGTGGATAACCCCGCTTTGAGCACCTGAGGCCAGGGCATCGTCTCACACGGCTTAAGCTTACAGCCCCCTAGCCCCCTCCCCCTCCCCCTCCCTACCGTGTCCCCCACTCGCACCATGTATTTTACCACCGTATGTCCAAGGGGAAAAATAAATAACCATTCTTTTTTATTCATTCTGCTTTGCTTTTTTTTCAAGCATTGCATCGTTTTTCCGTAAGCCCATTTTTGCGATAACATAGTATTACATTATTCACCAGTGCAACGAAGCACGATCTTGATATTTTGCTCGGTAACAACTCGTTCAGGTAAGATAACTCATTTTTAGAAAAATGGTGTGCATCCTGACACGTACAAACTGAAGTGGGCTGATCATGGGTGAAATAGGGTGGGGTAGAAAGAGAGGGAAAAATATACAAAAATGAAAAAAATAAGAGAGAGAGAGGAAAAAGAAAGGATGGAGTAATCTAGAAGTGGTGGCGCTCGGTCGAAGAATATAAAGGGCCCAAAGGTTCTCCACTCGTTTTCAACGTAAGTGTATCTGCCGGCTCAGCATCCATAAAACCTAAGCTTGGAGCTTATCGTAGTAGCGTTGCAGGGGCCGTGAAGCGTATACGGTGAGGCCAGTAGCAGTATAAATTCTACTGGGTTTTATTAGAAAAGCGCAGATGTTATATTATGAAAGTTTATAAGTACCCTCGGTAGCATCAAATTTGGCTCAGAGAGCTTCATTAATTGGCATAAAAGTGATTTCATTTATTTATTTTTTTTTTCGTGGCCACCTTTACGACACCTCTTGTACTCCTCACATTGGGCTTATGAAGATGTAGTACGTCGTCAACTTCTCTCCTCGTATTCCTCTTCATTCTTTTCATCACGCCGGTATAAACTGGTTTTTCGTGGGCGAGAATAAAAAGAGTGAAATTTATATCTGTGGTGGGTCCATGGAACCCCCATCGTGTTGAGTTCGCATGCAGAAGAAGGACGGAGACAAATAGAATGGGTTGAAACTTGCTTTCGTTTTGCAATCACATTCGTCAGTTGGACAGCTGTATTACAAAAAATAGTTCTTGTTTAATTGGAAATAGGGATTTTTTTTATGGTTATGGGATACGGTTGTCGAGGAGATAATTAAAATCCGGGAAATTATTAGAGAATATTAGGTTATCGGGAAGAATAGGAAGTAAAAACAGGAGCAATAGCGAAATAGCGAGCCGCTAAAGAGCAAGAGGAAACGTGAGAAGGGCTTAAAAGTGTCAATGCAAGTCACTCTCTGTTGATGATGGATTCAGAAAAAATTATCGAGTAGAAGAAGGATTGTCTCAGGCCAACAAGTGCCCAACATTTCTACTCAAATTTTGCCATTTTGGCAAATTTTCTAAAACATTGTCGTTGAATCAATACTTCTCTAGGAGATTGGATTAAACTGTACTGCTATTCTGTAATGCCGTTTCTCAGAAAAATAGCAACGCTAGAGTGATTTTTTTTTACGGTTATGATATACGGTTGTACAGGAGATAATGAAAACAGCGGAGAATGATATGGGGATATTTTGTTTCTGGAGAGAATTGGAAGGGGGTTACAGCCTGCCTACGAGCGAGCAATTGCTGTAGCTTCGTCGTTGAGGGCTGCTAAGGTGCATAATATGCATCCTGGATGCTGGCCAAATGAAACTTAAAACTTACGAGAACATAGGATATACCGTTGGTGAGACAATATTGTGCCCTTTGTGTTGTGAATAGATATGCCCGTGCGCCTTATCTTTGTACGCCACGTATACTCTCGCTGCAGTGGTTAGTCCCGTCTAAATAGCGAGAACGAGATTATCAGAGAATTTTGAGGAATTTATACAGGAATTTATACAGGCAAGGAGGAAATTCTTGTTTCTAGTATTCCTGGATCACCAGGTAAGTCAAGGTGAAATTATGAAGTTTATTCGCACGGCGAGAAGAGTAGAATATCATTCTGCAATGATAAGTGCTCGTAAGCTGAAACACATCAGAAAGCGACAATGGTTGTCGAAGAAAGGGGAAGGATTTTCGCTGCGTTACAGTGAAAACTATAATTTTAGCAAGAGTAATTTCGATTCGAGGAGAACTTACTGTATCAGGACTAATGCTATTAGTCGGGCTTTATTTTTTTATCGTTTGTAAAATCAAGGGATATGCGTATTATATATAGAACCGATTGTAAATGATTCAATGAAGATTAATAATACATACACGTTTGAATTTAAAACAAAATAAGTCATCGGTCAGTGGTAGGATTCAGCCTGGTAAACTGAGGAATTCACTGACAGTAATTTCAAGGTCTAATGAAAGTCTGAAGCGTTATGCTGGTATGAAAAAATATACAAATATTTTGGTACCATGCTCGTCAACCCTTTCTGATTGTAATTAAAACATTTAAGTGGTTACTTTCATGAAAAATATTCTTTTCTATCCATGGCATAATAAATTCTCAAAAAGTAATTAAATTTCACGTGAGAATGCGTCTGCAATTACAACAAGACCAGAAACTAGTGAGTAATTCGTGGGAAAAGCGAGGATTTTTTTTTTATTAGTTGTTATTCGGAAGGAGGTCACGAAAGAGACAGATTTTTTGTCAATTTTGATGTAGTTTTTTCTCCTGTGAATCTTCGCAACGATACATCAATGTTTAGAAGGTATACAGTAGCGCCATACCGCAGTCCCTCGATGTGTAAGGCATTACTATCCGACCGGATGAAGGATCTACCGTTTATCGAGCAGCATTTGTCACTTTCCACAGATCTCGACAGGTTGTATAGTTCGGTAACACCGAAACGTATTACCAGAGAGTATAGTGAACGTGTCCCGCTTCACATCGCACTCTGGTGAAAAACATTGAGGTGGTCTATATGTGGATGCTTGGAACAGAAATAGGGAGCCGGGATAGCTTCCGTTTTTCTCTTTCGTCATGAAAGATAATGAGAAACTTTAAATAGGAATTCTTTTCTCAAACTCTAGAACGCTATGTTCGTCGATATCAATTTTTATATAAAGGTAATGATATAGATTACCTTTTCATAACCATATGTATTCCACATAAGGAGGGATGAACAATAATAACCTAAGGGTAGTTATGCAATATAAATGAAGATTCGGGAAAATTGCCATTTTAAAATAGAAACTGCAGGTGGCAAAAGTCTAAGATTAGGTACTGGCTCTAATAAATGTGTCTGACGATAAGAGATTAAATGTGAAAAAAACAGAAGAACGTACTCGTGATAACGAAAAATCACGATGTCAGAAAAATAGAAGAAAATTGGTTCTGAGGCTTGTCTGGGGGTTTCTAAAGTTAAATTACGATAGAAATACTACCATCACTCAAATCACTCATCGGATCGTAGGATTGTGCGACTGTGACAAAAATGGTAATGTCATCTCAATTCTCGGCGAAATTAATAATCTTCATGTTTTTTCTCAAGCTTGAGACAGGGTCAGTCTAGAATTAATTAAACTTACCTAACAACAATCTCCACCCACATTCATCGCTTTTTTTTTGTTAGAATTCGAGAGTATTTACTTGTCGAGATAGGAACTAGCAGACGGCAAAAAGCTCAAATTAAACATTCTGTGTAATAAATGTGTGTCAGAATTAGAGGTCAAAACTGAAGAGAGGTGCTTCCATTATGCATACAATCTAAGGAGAAACCGCCTGTGATAAGGGAAAATCAGGGTCTCAGAAAAATGAGAAAACCATCTGATTGTGAATTCACGAGCGTCAGTAAAAAAGCACTCGTTATCCTGGAGCTGTTAAAACTTCAATCACATTAGTAGTGCTACCATCACACAAATTACTCAACCTATTGTGAGATGGTAGATATAAGAAAATAATCGCAACATAGTTTCCAGAAATACGACGATAGTCCTCCATAAACGTTGAATGCAATTTTTGGTATGAAAGGACGTTCAATCAGTCCAATGAATTTCGAAGTAAACATGCTTCAATACTAGCCCACATTTACAGTCTCACGCTGACAGTAAGCGAGTATTTACATATAAATTCTGGTTGAAAGTGGCCGCACTCAAGCAGCACACAGAGAAATCCATCGGGCAAGTTCATCCCACCAACTACCCCCTGTCGTTCCTCCATTTAACCCACAGTGCATTACGTTCACTCGCGAGATATACCGGAAGGTTTCTACCATCTAAACTATTTATCCTCCTCCATTATGCAGCCGGAACAACGAAGGTGGAGTTTCACAAGGGGCCCAGGACGGATCGTCGACAGATAAAACCGTTCAAAATCTCGGATGCACCGTTTAAAGAGCTGGTGTCTCAATTTATCATACAAAATTTTAATAATCATTTTTGTCGCTGAAGACATTATGAAGGCCTGATTTAAAAATTACTGATGAGATTGCAAATCTTGCTTGCAACAACAAAATCGCTAGTTGAATATTATCAAAAAAATATCAAAAAAATAATGGTTTGATCCAATTTGATGGTTCTGAAAATCAATGATTGGTTTAGTTTGTCTGCAATAACAACGAAATACTTGGTCGAAGACGGGGATCGCCACGCGCTCGTTTTGCAGGGTACAAATAGACTCTTATAATAGTTTATCGCTATCCTGTTATTTCGATTATTTCAGTTGAGAATAAATTTCTTGCTTGGAATGATTTAGCAGTGAAAACGAAAACTTACTGCCGGGTTTTGTGTAACGCGGACATCTTTGAAGGGCAAAATATGTATTGAAGCGTCCAATAACGAATAAAATAATGAAAAAATGAATCGGTCTAGAAGTGGAATTTTTTGCTCGCACAGAGAACTATTATTATAGTACGAAACCTATTTTTATCACAAAAATGTTCACTCTCGGTCTAGGTTCGACACAAGAAAATACCTCTTTAATACTTTGTTTAATTAATGATTTTGTTGGCGTAAGTAAAACTTGCTTGGCTTGCTTCATGGCTTTCTCTCAGTGTCGTAAGTAATGCAATAATTACGAGAGTAAAATAAGAGGAGTTCTATGAAATTTTGATTTTCAATATTCTAATATTTACTAACTGAACTACATTCTCTGCGCAAGTTGTACCTCGTGCATCACAAAGGTTAAACCAAGGATGTTGCTTTAATTTGAGAATTCCCACGGAGCGAATGAATTGTCTTATTTTTGCCGAAATATACGTTTACATATATACAATTTTTCGTACATATATACTATACGAGATGAACGCCATGATTCAATTCAATTACCAGATATATCAAATTAGGTTGGGATTGCAGTTACGTTTTTTCTTCATGTTCCCGATTCATGCAAAACAATAGCTTGCCTCCAGCAACCGTTTTTTACCTTTTTTGTACAGAAAAATATATCTACAAACATTGCCATTTTTCGAATTTAGTCTTGAATGCTAAATGTACCCATTCAATTTGCGCAGTAATGGAAACAATCCGTAATAACTGATTGAAAATGCATGTATGTGTAATCTTTCAATCGTGTTCACATTTTTTCCTCTTTTCGAATTCTCTTTCCTCATAATTTGATTTATTTGAGCCAAACAGAGTGCCTGCATGGCTGCTAAAAAAAATAACGAATTTCTAGAAATGTTTCTAATTTAGTTAATAATTAATTGTGTAGTTCGACAAATAGAACGACAAAACCAATGTTGATCTCCACAACTCTTACGAAAAAGAACTTGAAACATAGGGATTTTTTTTCAAGTAAATTTTGTTAGTTGTCAAACTCATCCACTCACAAAAGATTCTTCATCAAAAACCAGGATTGAAATAAAAACAAAGCAGGTGTGCAATTGTTATATGCCAAAATAAGATTACCACTGGGTAAACATGAGGGACGAGGTCGTTCAATATATAGGATCATTCAAAATTTAATAGCAATCTATTCACCAGTGACCAACGATTATAGATTAAAACATGAGGGGATAAGTTACGGTGTGAGGGGGGAGAGGATCAGAAACTATCGGATACAACCGGGAATCTCATTTCCTCGCGTAATTTAGCCTCTGTACTACGGGATTCGCGGTAGTTGGAATTGCTTCCTAGTTCCAAGCCGAACCACCTTCAAATCTCCTGTTTTCATTACTCACACCAACCGCCAGATATCAACTAAAATATTAATATATTATATAACATCCGCGTGTAATACCAACATGAGGAGTAAATGGTGTCGCGGGTATGCTGTCCCAAATGTTGGCTGTATACCAGTGGCATTTACTATAAGCGGATCGTTTCACACCTCGCTACCCTCGGGCTGCTGTGTCCATTCAACTTTTCTTCTAGATAACATTCCTTCCCTCATTTTCAATATAATGCCGAGATATATTCAGATTTTGCCGAGTGGAAATGATGAGAATAACGGAGTGAATTCAAGCCAATTAAGCTAATAATTTCTGTCACCAATATACTTCCTGAATTAGGAGAGCGTTGAATATTTGTATGCAATTCAATTAGATCCAGCAAGAATGAAGTATATAGTGCCATGGGACTAATTTATCTTCCCAACCAAATCTCGCGTAATTGAATTGATTTATAAATTTCAGGACAAGTGAGTATGTATGGTGCTCTCTAGTCGCGCCGATAATTGAACATGGATGTCATTGACACTGCTGGTAATTACCAATCTGACGTCGAGCCCTAGCTTCTCTCCTTTGTGCCGAGTAATTAACGGATTGAATTGAATGAAGAATGTCGTGCGGTACGAGAATCGAGTGCACTTCAACTACTCTTGATGAATTATTATAAATACGTACGGCTGTCACTCCAGGTGGAACTCAGAATATTCTGTACATTGATTCCTCCTTAGTTTTTTTTTTTGCACAATTGAGTATTGAAGACGAAAATTAGTATATTTCTCACCTAGGGAGGTAAAATAAAGGAGGCTTGCTCACGTGCAGAATTACCGCCCGAGCCGAAGGCGAGGGTGGT